>JADDOH010000845.1:0-78947 GCA_016648135.1 Agrypnia vestita
GTCATTGTCACATTGTCACTATTCATTTCATTACGTGGGTTCAGAGCCGACGGTAACGGACGCGGAAACAAATTAGTACTGATGTCGGGACGTAACGTCGGGATTATATCTTGATTATCTTTAGGATAGAAGCGAGGTCATCATACGTGCATTCTGCATTTCAAACGTTTTTCTAACATATATAAATACATATTATTGCGTTTTACAAATTGAATATGATCGCGGAAAATAGGTATTTCGCCCGGTTGTGCAATATTAACTTCCAACGTAGCATAATGAGATCTTATTACCGGCGCTAGACTCTTAAGGTTAGGCACGCGGGGATTATAAATGGGATAATGAACGAGAACCGAATGGGGGAGTTCGTCTCTTCATGGTCGGGAGGCGAGGAGCCGTACGTCTTTCACGCCCCGTGATCTTGGGAGGCTGAATTTCGATTGTGGAAAAAGATGAAGTTGGACCTACTCGCGTGGCAAGACAGGGTCGAATGTCGGAGCGCGCGTTCTCGGCTATGGAGTCTGATTAGATTGGGGAGACACCTTAGGTCAGGGACTAGGTAGGGCCATCTTAACTGTATCTACCCGGTTGTGACTGGGTTTTAAAGCCAAGAATTACAGGATGGTCTGAAGGTCTTGATGCGGTTACCCCTCTAACATCTAAGGGGAAGAGCCTCTCACGTCTTTTCAGTCCCCTTGGTGCGACGAGCTCGGGCTCTGGTTATGAATGTATGTGAATGTAATAACTCCGTACTCAAGGACGAGATAGGACGTTCCTCATGAACGAGAAATTATAAGATGCAGGTAGCAGTTCGACGATCAACACTTATGCTCGGGACCGCTTTAATGAACGAGATCTGTCAGCAGTTTAACAATCAACTTTATGATCGGGACCGCATTCAGGAGCACGATGGCATTACTAACATCATCATTCTCATCATTCACCACCTTTTCTAACTTGCTGTATACAGAGACCTTCGGGGTTCTCCCTTCCCGGCCAGCGAGAAACATATCAGGAACTTCACAATCAACTGTAATAATCATGCTGTTTTACCATCATTTAATATCTCTAGTCAATAAGACTACACCGTGGGATCAATCACATCAACTATATTTGGCGATGCTAACATGGCTCTGACTGACGCGCTCAAGGGAGAGTCTTTTCCAGTCACCCAGTTAGTTCATTCAGCCCTTTAATCAGCAGTAAACATCATAATAATCCGGCTCATGTAGCCGCAACGTGGGATCCTCATCATAATACACCAGTCAATTTGACTGCCCCGCGGGATAATATACAAACCTTAATATCAGACGCGGGATTTCTTCCTGATATGTTTGTCGCCGGGAAGCGAGGACTTCGGGGGATTCCAGCAGGAGCAATAGAGTCTCGGCTTGATCTTGGTCTGCAGCTTAGTGTGGGAGGTTATGTCTAAACAGGAGTTAACCACCGGATGCGGCGATGCTCTGGGGCCGCATCCCCCTCCCCCCTACAGGGGGGGGGGCATCTAGAATCCACGTTTGAACAGAAGTGGTTAGACACTTCTTAAATTTCACTTACAAATCTGTATCTTCCATTCCCTTAGAATCTCGGGCTCCGATAATGTCAGACAAAGCTTGCCCTGAGCCTCTGTTGCGCCTAGTTGTGAATATAAATATGTTTGTCTTCCTCTACTATGTACTATGAACAGATTGAGCAGATCGGACAACGTGGGACGCGCTATCGGTAGGTTTCTTACTTGTGTTTTGAATATAACGTATGCTATTATATCTTGTAAATCTGTCATAAATGGGTGCCGCATGTGGTTGTGCTGACACTGTTCTAAGCTGCTATTATGAGATGTTGATAATCAATGCGGGCGGAATCTTTAGCGTATGCCGTTAACTTGGCAACGATTGTATTGTTTTATATTACAGTATTTTAACCCCGATGGTATTATAGTTATGGCGGTTCAATGTAAGGGAGTTTTGCTACTAGCGTTTATTCCTCGGCTACGCCGCATATAATTGGCTTTTAGGCCGACTCCGGACGTGGACGATATCGGCTATCTCTCATACAGGCGAAACTGTAGAATTCTAGAGCGGTTTCTAGAAGGACGAGTACGGATTAGTTACGTGTGTTTGTTATTTCCATAGTTAGGTAAGAATTCGTTCTATATTAGTCTAGTCGCGTTAATAAGAATACGAATTTCACCACGTATCAAAAGAATTTTGGATAGCTACGGACACAACGGAGGGGGAATTTTCCTAGCCACTAGATAGATCACGACTGGCCAATTTTGAAAATATAAATTCTTAACAAAAAAAAAAATAAAATACTAGCTTTCATGTAAATATACTTCCGAAGTTCTAAGTTCGACTTAAGTTTTATCTAGAAGCTTAAAGCATAAAGTGTGTGCTTAAAAGTCACAAAAGTCGTAATAAAGCTTAATTCGGTAGCTTAAAGTCTCAAGCTTTGGGCTTTTCGTAAAACTTATATTATTAAACTTTATAGTTAGGTATTTAGCTTAGGTGTACAGGTAGATACGTTACACGGCCTTACCGATTGCGCATTAATATTATTGGCGCTTATGTTTTTCATTTTAGCAAAACAATTTTAGAATAAAAAAAACAATATTTTTCTTTTTGTCAAATAATGTGAAAAAAATTCCAGGAAAAAATATTTCAGTTTTAAAACAATATGAGACGAAGATAAAGTAGAAAATGAGAAACGTTGAGAAGTTTACCTTATTAAAATGTGCGTGCTCATGTTCTTACGTGATTGGCATCAACTTTCCTGTAGCCTCGAATTTCAAAAAACTGATCGTCGATATATATTTTTTTAAATAAAAAATAGTCTCCCTGTAACTGGAACTGATTAAATAATTTGAAAAGCATTTTGTTTTATATTATAACGAATTATGCTCTATATAAGCCACTTTTATGTTTATTTATATCAAATGATTATTATTGTTATATCTAGGTAAATAAAATCCATTTATAATCGAGAGAAAAAAAATGAACAAATTAGTGAATGTACAGCGGATGAATGAAAAGATCGTTTAGATTGTTCAGTACTGCAAAATTAACGAATGAGGAGATGATTGTTAGTAAGATATAATGACGCGAGTTTTTGTAGTATCAGGTGATATCCTAGATTAGTTGTTATGGTCAGGGAAACAGATCCTGGATGAAGTGGCCCTGTGGCCCTGTTAGAAGACTCATTAATTGATGGACATGTATCGAAAGATGTAATTTGGATGATTGACGAATTTTGTATCGAGACAGACATAAAGAAACGTTAAGTTCATCATCATCATCATCAGTCGCCTCCTCAATAATTTCCTCCACTCATCTCGGTCTAGTGCCAGCTCTCTCCAGTTTCGAAGCTCTTAGGCAGAGATATCTTTGAGGACGTTATCACACAATTATTAATTACTGTAGATTATATTACGTAGATTAGAATTTAAAAAACATATTAATAATTTTGAAAAACTTTTCAAATTATAATGTATATTAATATTAAACGTAATATTAAACGATAAATATTTAGGTACATGGTAGACGCCAACGCGCACGCGCACGGCGCGTACAGTCTGTATTTTGACTCATTTAAATGAGATTCTATAATCTGGAATGTTGAAGCTGGACTAATAGCGAAACTAAAATCGTGACGCATATTCAAAGTGTAAAAAGGATGAAACCGTTCGAAAATCCATATAAAACCTTATTATATGGGAGGTATCAATTGCTTTTGAGCGTATTTTATAATAATAATTCATATGAATGTCAAATTTGGCGTAGAAGTACGCTATATGAACACATCCAGCCCCCGCCGCGGCCATCGACATTCTAGTTTATGGCGATGTCATTTTTCATACTTTAGAATTTTTATTTTAAAATAATAATTAACGTATTTTTAAAAAAAAATGAGGCTTTTTAATACTGAATGAAGACTCAAAGTGCGGGTATAAATACAGTATACCTTTTAAAATCATATTTTTATATGAATAAAAAGCGTTTTAAAATCACCAAAAAACATTTTAAAAATTTGCAAATTTACAACATTATAACTTTATTAACATTGAATATTTTTAATTTTGTTAATAAAAATTCTAGATGATTAAGTAAATTTTATGAATATAAAAAAACATATTATGCGTACATATAAATGTAAATGAAAATGTAAATGTAAATGAAATCTCTGTTTTCCCTAGAACATTAAAAACGATTTTTTTGGCCGCGGCCTGTCGATTAAGGCTTATGTTTTCTTAATTATTATAAATAATGTTCAGTTTATTACTTTTATATAAAAAAAAGATTGTAACTAAGTTATCGCCCAAAAAAAAAAATATATGCATTATATGCATTCTGATATAAATGAATAATAAAAACACTAATTTTCGTAAAAAAACGCCGAAATATGCATTTGCAGTGAACGTGCCGCCTTAACACAAAGCATTAAGATTAGAGTGGTTAAATTCCGGAATTATTTGAATTAAATTAACCTTCCAATAAAATTATAACTCGGGAAAAGAGAGCAATCGTTTCAAAAGAGTTTTTCTAAATTTATTACCAACCAAATGGCTGCAAGAGTAGTTATTAATTTTATCGACGTGATTAATGACAATAGGTATTTAACCTAATATAAGTGCGCGCGCCATTCCCGAATGGAACGGATGTCATTTGGAAATAATGCGATTATTGCTTTTGTGTTTGTGTTGCGCCTACATTGATTGCATTAGGGAAAACATTTCTATTGTGAACTGTTATTAAATTTTTTTAATGAGTTATTTATTACTGTTAGTAATAAATTAAGATTATGAAAATCATCAGTTAAACGCTTAATACGTTTAAGAGAACGGGCTATTATGATAACTGGAATTTCACTGACTTTTTCAAGTAGAAAAATTCACTATCATATTTTTTTTTTCATTGCTCTATACTACAGTACTAATACTATCTGTATATTTCTGTCAAATTTTTCCCGTAATTTATCCCTGTATTTACATATACAGGGTATGACTGAGTTAGTCCACAATACTTTACAGGTGGATTCCTGCTTTGGGTCAAAATTCAAGCAACCTTGACCTAATGTATGTAGATAGTTATAAAGATATGTAATATCTAATTTTGCATTTTTTTCAATATTTCTGAATTATTTATTGCATAAAATTTAAACCATGATTACTGCAACTTATATCAATTACGCAAAATCATTTGTTACAACGCAAGATAAATAAAATATTTTTTATTTATTGTGGACAAGCTCCATTACACCCTGTAAATTACAATTTAAATATGTCTCAATCTGATGCATTACATTCGCGATGAGATCAAAAGGAGTAACAAACTGTTCATCTCAACGGAAATAATGGCCAAGTAAAATGTGCTAAATAAGAAGTCCCGTACTGAAAGCAAAGAGAGAAAGATCATTTCAACTTCCATGACCTATGACATAAAAATGATTGTAGAAAATAGCGTTTATGTAAGAATTGGAAATTGGAGACAAATAATCGTTAAAAGAAGCCTTTGCTGTAATAGTAGATTAACGTGGCGTGAAGAAGAAAACGGGTAATGTAAACTATGAGCTACATATATAGGTAGGTATGTAGAATAAAATATACAAGTAGTACATGTTTTCCTATTCATTATACACATATACTTGATGCACAGGCAAGCGTTTCAGAAAGATTTATTACTTTACATTTAAACGATTGCGTCAACTAATTTCAGGACTCTATCTGCGCGATGTATTTAAAAGAATTACGAATGTCATATAATGAGAAACTCTAAGACGCAATAAACGTTTCTTGTAAAACGATTTCCATCAATAAGTAAGTAAAAATTAATTGACATATTCATTTCATAAGAAACTGCGTGCATTAAAACAAATTATGTACAAAATCATCTTCAAAAATTATGAAATTTTTATTTTATAAATGTAAATAATAAGGTAAAAAAGTTTGAATATTAAAAAGATGAACTGCTTTAATTTACAAATAAACATTTTGTAGACTTTGGGTATTGCTACTGGATTTCCAAAGTATTTCATTATTTTCATTTAGAGAAAATATTAATTATTATTTCTCTAACATTAAAATGTAACATTATTTAAACCTTTCCAAATTTCACTTGCAGGTGAACGATTTAAAACGAATTAATCTAAAACCAATTACATTTCTCCATCTCGCTGGAACCAGCCGACATGACAATTCGTTTAAAGCCTTTCCAAGAAGGGATGTTTAATTAAATACCCACGGAAACAAGGGGTTACGCGAATAGACTACGGCTACAAATACAGCTGTAGAATTTTATTGGCAATATACGCGTCGTTAAACGGCGGAAGTGCTGCGAATACTGTAAGCGCACTACATCCGCTGGTCAAAATACGGGCAATACGGCGCACGAACCTACACTAAACCGTTTTTCATGCATTGAGGTTCGCCATCTTTCACAAAAGCTACAAAGACAAAGCATTTTAGTCTGTCAATACATTTAAAGGCTCTTGATGTATCAGCAGTACTTTGTTCACTGCACGTTGAGAAGATTGAGACGTTTCATTTATTTTAGACGATTTAAATAACAAAGTTTCTTTAAGTAATAAAATATTTAATTTAATAACGATTTTATTTCTGAAAATGTGCTTGCACAGTCGTTGTATTTGTCGTATTGTAGATTTTCTTCTAAGCAATCGAAGAGCTTTAAGAAAATCTGAATAATTAATATGCGGCAGCTCCATTTCTTACTCGCCCTGTTAAATTATTGATTAATTGATTATTTTATAAGTATTTCTGAAAATTTAAATTGGATGAAAAATTTACTTTCGTTTTTATGTTATAATATCAGGCTTTAATATATGCAACATTTTTATAAAGTAACACAACATACACTTTTTTGTTATCAAATGTTGAAAAATCAAAATCTGTAAAAAAATTTATACATAAATTTCCAAATAAAGTATAAAAATTCAGAAACCTTTTCTTATTTTGATGTTTATGACAACATGACAGAAGAATGAAGAAAGAAGACGAAGAAGTGAAATTTTCGATTTTCACAAAGATATAAAAGGGGCATAAAAGCAGTCAACAATATCCAAAAGATTAATATAGTGTTTTGAATGCAGTCACTGAGGATTACTTATTTAAAATGTACTTAATTCTAGATTTAACGGTATCCCTTCCGAAATTGTGTTCTCTATAAAGTTATAAGCAATTTTTCCTATAAAATCAGTTCATTGTAAATTAGTTATCTTTTTTTTGATTTTTTTGTGTTGCTGCGATTGCTTTATATATATATATATAGTTATATTCGACGTTCAGAACAACGTTTGACACGTATTGACATTACACTTACTTTTAATTTTTATATAACTCCTAACATGATTTTCATAAATAAAATATCTTCACTTTTTAATCTTTTAACACCGCGTTGTATATAATTTTTTATATAATTTTTCATTGCCAAATTTATTTAACACGATTTCACAAGTTCCTTGTAATCTAGAGAAAACATGTTTGTGTAATTATTTTTTGTGTATTTATAATAAACTTGTTAAGCTCATTGTGATCAGTTGTATGTTTTCAAAATAAAATAAAAATAAATGAAACGTTCATATAGCTTATTGTTTGAATTTAGGTTTTTTAAATAAGCTTAAATACAGACACTCGGAGACAGAAGCAATGTGCCCTAAGGCTATTTGAATACAAATTTAATGAATAAGAGAAAAAATGTATTTAAAAAACAACATACTGTCGAAACATAACTGAAGCTATAAATCAAGGAGCTATACATGGTTATTTGTAAAACATTAACAACCTCGCAGGACTATATTCCTGCCTTGATTATGAGTCGAAAATGTTTAAGGTATTATGACCTAATATCAATGATTAAGGAGATATGCGACATCAAAGTTAGCATTTTTTTTTCAATATTCCTGACTTATTTTTTGTATGGCGTTGGACTATCGTTACAGTAACTTATATCGAATATGAAAAAATTATTCCCTTTAACATAAGTCAAATAAAAAAATAGAAACCTTCGAATTACAATTGGAAAACATTCCAATTGGAATTTTTTCAGTGTTTTTATCATTTTATTTAACTTGTATTGAAACTGATGGATGTTTCGTAATCGATATGAGTTACTGTAATGATAGTTCAACGTTTTACAAAAAATAAGTCAGAAATATTTGGAAAAAAATGCGAAATTTGATGTCGTATATCTCCTTAACTATTGATATTAGGTCTTAATAGCTTGAACATTTTCGACTTATAATCAAGTCAGGAACATAGTCCCGCGAGGTTATTAATGTTTTCCAAATAACCCTGTATAAGGAAGAAAGATGCGAAAATATTTTTACGTTTGACAGTTTCCAATATATGATATTTTATAGAGTTTTCCCGAAATAGGTAAGGAAACCATTTCGGATAATTCACGCTCGTGTAGCGATAATATTGCACGGCGCTGCCCCCTGATGTAATTACCCCCAGCGGGGTCAGACCCGAATTGAGCAACTGATTGAATTGAAATGGCCGTCCGAGAGATGCATTAGAAGCGGCGGCGAGCGCGCTCCGTGGCGTCAGCCAACTCGGAGTAACTTGTGTAACTTGAAAACGTCCACCAAATAATAGCGTTAATGCTGGCTAAGATAAAGTCACACACGAACGTCATTGTTTAATTTAATTTTACATTATTTAATAAAACAGTCCATGTGGAATCCATAGACTACCTAAATTTATAGACATGAACGTTAAATCCTTGTCGACACGTTTGCCAATACGTTTGCCTTGTTTTAAAAAAATATTTAAAATTGTAAATTTTGAAACCACTTTAAAAATATCAAACAAAATACTCTTAAAAAGTATTGTCACGAGTCGTGGCTGTAGGAGGATAAATGAAAACACTGGAAATTAATTATTGATTTATAGATTATTTATAAATGTACGAATCAAATTTAAGCATTATTCCTTGATTCATATTCACAATTGATCACTTGTCTATGTACACTCGATTGCTTTCTACACATGATCGCACGTAAGTAGTATTTCGCTTCAATTAATCTGCGAGTTGGTAACACTGTGGTCGTTGGTAAGTCGCGTCGGTTAAGCGTCAAAACAAAAAATGGTCCGCCGCGGCACTGGTTCCGACTTTTATACGAAACACGTTGGTTTTGCGAACCACCGAGATTATTCTTTACATTTATGAGACTATTCCTGTCACTTCGAGACTATCCCCGACGTTTCACAAATCCAGGGCTATCCATAATGTCGCTGTCTTTGACATATTACGAGGGATTTAGCTCGTGTGTAATTTTTCTAAATTATATATTCACGTAACAGCATAATGTCTCAGAAAATAAGTTTCGCTTTATTACAAGTAAAATCTCGATATGAAACATTTTTTTTAATATGCCTTGTTTAATATGTATTTAACTATGTAAGAAAAAATATTAACTGGAATACAATTGTATCTTATACTTGCTTGCGGGAGGACATTCATGCGCTTTGACTCATTCTCCAAAAGAACTAGTTTAATTCATGTCTGTACATAATTTATACTCTATTTTATAATCATTGTCTCCACACCATATGAGAGAAAGGCAAAAACATCATCGAACCATATGCATTCTAAGTAACAGGCTTAAGTCACGGTTAGAAAGTAATGAAATGAGTAACGCACTTCTATTCGAGCTTTCACTTCTTGAGATGGATCCCAATTCTCGTTCACCTATGCACCTAAGTACCTTGTATTGCGTGAGTCTTTCTATTGACTCGTTTTTTATGGTTATATTTAGCGTCGATAGTGATATTTCTAATACAATAATAAAAGTTGTTCCGTTTTACCTTGTTTCGCCAACTTGCAAAATAACTAATTAATTTTAAGCATAAATAACTGCCATTGTATTTTTTAATATCCATTACTATTAAAACCAAAATATTGCATATTAATAAAAAGTGGCGTAAAAATATGTATATTTTTAAATACAAGATAATTTTCATTAAATAATTAATACTATACGCGCAGTTATCATTAATTATATTTAAGCCTGTTAATGACCTTCAATTAACATTACAACTAGTATTATAGAATGCTATTAGTAATCAATATAAACATTTATTACACATGATATAATCACAAATGCATATTCCGAATGGCCCACCTCTGTTTGTTGTTTTCTCATTGCTGTTTGATTAACTTTTTTTGAGTTGCGTAATTGAGTTGCGTACACAAAATAAATATAGGTAGGTCATCATTCTAATCCACAAATAATAATTTCGCTGTCTGTCCGTAACTTGATGGAATGACAACTTAAAGAACATAATTAGAGTGTGATACGCAATCATATTATCGAAAGCGGTCGAAGGTAAATTAATGAAAAAAAATGATTATTTTAATTTATTAATTTTGTTGCTTTTAATTACTTTTTTACTACCTGGAGAAAGTAATTGATTTTCTGCGGAACCGCTTGGATAAAATATACACGCAAAAGCTCAAGTACTTAATATATAAAGTTAATAATTAAATTTAATGGCAATGTTTAGCTTATCTTTGATTTGTTTTTTAAATATAGAATAAAATAAAATATTTATTTTTTAAATTATAAAAAAATTAAAATAAAATATTTGCATTTGTATGTGTAACCATACACGTTTCTCATACAAATAGATTCGTCTCTGTGAGGCTTCTATATATTTTTTTATATATTTAGTACCTTTTCAATTTTTTTTTTTAACCAAAATATTTTTATAAATAAAATAATATTTTTCGAAAGAATTAGTAAATATTTTTTAATTATAAGGTCCGAGTTGTTCACCCCGCTTCGCCGGAGCGGCGCGCGCACCGCCAACTCGTACGTGGGCCAAATCTAATATAGCATCCGTGTCCGGTGTAACGAGGGCTGGTGTACCGGAGCGTGAATAGGGCCTGACAGCGTGATAGATCGCCGGGCGCGGGGGGAAGGTCAGCTGTCGGCTGGAAGGCTGCAAGGCTCGCCACCCCCGGGAAGCAGATGGTGGACCGAATCATGCTGGTTTCTTTTTCAACAATCGATGATTACTTCCAAATCATTTTCCTTCTCAAATCTCTGTCAAAAAACCTTCATTGATATTGCTCTGGAACACATTGCATATTTTTCTAACCGTAATGAATAAAATAAACGAAAACCAGCCATCAATGCATTCGTACAATCGATAAATTCAAATAAAACATGGAGGTATTTCGATATTATTTTTACAATCTTGTAACAATTATAATAGTCATGTTATTCAAATTTGAATATTCTAATAATTATAAACATATTTGCAAAAAATATACAGATCATGGTTGTTTGAACATTTACGACTCATAATCAAGGCAGGAATACAGTCCTGCAAGGTTATTAATGTTTTCCAAATAACCCTGTATATATGCATGAAAGTGAAGCTTGGAGCTGGTAGAAGATAAACGAAAGTAGACTAAATGCAGTTAAAATGAAATAACAAAGGCGTATGTGACAAATCTATTTATGATAGTGTAAAGAATTAACAAGTTAGGAAGCAATGTAAAACCGGCTTAGAATAGACAATATGATTTAAAAAGGTTCGCTTAGATGACTCTGTCATCTTGAACGTATAAATGTAAATATTTATCAAGTTATTGAACGTTTCAGCGTTAACTTTGTGGAAATCCATTTTTAACAAATTATGAAATAAAACAAAGAACTTCTTTTTTTTTTCACTATTTTACATTCCAGACTTGTTTACACTACATGTTTCGGAAACATCCGTTTCCTTCTTCAGGTGAATTAAGACTGAGGTATGTGGGAGTGGTTGTATGATGTGTGGGTTGTGGATTCAGTAGAAGTGGAGAGGGTATCTAGGTGGTGGGAGATCGGGAACATTGTAAGAAGGGGTGATGTGAAGGGTTGTACTTGATTATTGATTACGTTATTTGTTGTATTTAGGTTTTTATGAATTTCAAGTGTTTCAAAATAATTTTGTTTTAGGCCGTAGTATGTCTGTTTATGTAGGATGTGTATTATTATATTGTTGAATGTGTGGTTATTTACTATAATATGATAAGGTTATTCCGAAAAATTATGATTTGTGAGGCACCTTTTGTGTTCTTTAAATCTTGTTTCTATTGATCTGCCTGTCCGACCTATATATGTCATCTCACAGTCCCCACATTCTAGTTTATAAACCCCACTACAGTGTAATTTTTACAGTGTACATGAATTTCCCAACTTTTGGTACCTACAGTTCCGATGTTATTATAGTTATAATTTCGAGGGACAGTACCTCCTAACGATTATAATATCAATCCTGCGTAGACTCTGTACGCTGTTAGCAAATAGCAATTTAAAGAAATAAAAAGTGCCTAAAAATACACGCACGCCTATGTTACTTTTAAATATGAACATGCCATAAAACTTCTTTGTATTCCTTAATTTTTTTCAATAAGCTTTAAAATACCTATCTAAAAAAATCTATAAGTAGTATCAAAATAAATTTTAATAAAATGAAAAATTTTTGATCAATAATATCTGTGAACGTTTGATTTATTTTGCAGTAATATTATAAAATTTGTTATGCTAATGCACAGAATCAGAATAATATCGATTTATTTTCCTATCTAAGAACAACGGAAAATGCTTCCGATTTAATGGAAACACGTTCGTAGCTAGTTACTTGGAGAATTGCTGTGGGACCCCTTCTTCTTAGGAAGGCTTCGGAAAGAAACCAACTTTATATAGTCAAAGAAAACTTGAACAAGTGCTCCATCAGAATAGTTCACTGTTTGATACTTACTCCCCGAAGGTAGCATATGAAGGAGATTTTCGTAAAATGTTATTTTAATTGATTAACTGAAGAAAATCACAAGTTCTTTGCATATTATTAAAAAAAACAGCGATAGAATATATACTGTTCAAGAAGTTTAACGTGAACACCACGAGAAATTTTGCATAATTGACTATTTTGCATATTACTTTCAAGAAAATTACATCAAAATCAAGTATAAGAAGCCTTTATATTTAATCAATGATTTTTAAATCGTTGATTAAATACAACGTGGATGTACTGATTTATAATGTCATCATACTACCTAAGAGGAATTTATATATGAATTAAGCATTTTATTCAATATGTATTTTCATCGGAAATATATTTGTAAAGTATTTTATAAGTCAGTATAAATAAATATTAGCTGCAAATAATCTAAATTTCTTGCTGGAATTTTAACCCGGGAATTTCGTGGTCTACCAAGCTATAAGAAATCAAATAATATGCTTCATTATCAATATTTGCATTTTTATTTCTAATATTAACCGATTTTCTAATAACAACCGATTCTTAACAGTCGAAAGTTACGAATTTCGTATACTTTCAATGATATTAATAGCTTTGATATAATTTTATGAATTTATTTATTTTTCTGATCAATTTCTAAGGATTTAGATTTTTTGATCGTTTGATTAATGTTGTTTGCTTGTAAAAGATACCAGAAATTAGGGACTTAAGATGCTTTCCACTTGTATCGATTACATTGTAGTATCGTATTCTTACCATCCCCACCGTTTTTGTCCGCACACTACTCGATTTTCACGCTCCTCCCATTAGAAACTTTGTTCTTGAGATATTGTTCAAACAAAACTTAGCCCAGATGTGACACTCGACCCTCACACAAAAGATACGTCAAAGCTTGTATACAATTAAGATGAATCGAAAAAAGGACGCTGTGGCTCGGTGATGAAGTAGGTAGCTTTACTTTTTTGTTTTGGAGAAAATTACAATGACTTGTCAGTTAAGAAGGGTAGTAATGTTTTAATTTCATAATAAATACAAGCTAATTAAAGTTTTCTACCCAAAAACTTTATTAAAGCAATTTTGTGGGCTGCGTCGGGCTAATGATGGGGTTGGGTATTTGAAGAGAAAGGGTAGCAGGGGTTGGAAGTGACGCAGACGTGAAATGCTGACAATTGGTTTTTGAATATACCCGTAGAGCCAGAGTTCTTAGTACTTGTATTACGTAACGGGTATTTTTTGGTTGTTACTAAAATAGTACCGTACTTTATACATATATTTTTATATGTAGGTATGTTCTAACAATACATTTACTGGATTTTTCCCCGGAGCGGAGGGATGATGGAATTGAAAAACGTTGCATTTTCTAGAGTGAGTGAGTGACTTAAGCCAGTTTATACAGGTTGTAAGCTCTGGGCCACCGTATAATAAAGATATAGCTTCGTTTATGTGAGGCTTTTATAATTTATCTAAATTTATTATCTAATCATTCTTCTGGGGACAAAATCCAGTAACTGTGTTCTTAGAACTATATAAATATTGTTGAAATATATACCGGTGTATTTAAGGAGTTAAAAAAATGATTTTCAGATATATTCTAGTATATATGTTAAAATAATTCATAAGAATTTTATGCATACATTAAAAAGTATAGTATTACTCCTTTTTTAAAGATATGGAGGTATCAGCTAAGAAAATCTATGTATACTAACTAGTTCATAAGAAAAGACCACAGTGTCTCTAGCATAATCCATTCAAATAAATGGAATTGGTGAACTTTGCATTGTGTAGAATAATCACACTTACGCCAGCTCAAACAAGTTGTAAGTTCTGGGCAATTGTATAAAAAAGCCTTTCTTACACGTTTCTCGTATTCATAGCTTCGTCTCTGTGAGTCTTCTGTAATTTATCTTAATGTATTATGTAATTCATTTACATGAAGACGCAAGCAATTGAGCATTGAACAAGTCTAGTTTTACAAATGTTTTAACCAGCCAAGTACGGTTTTGACAACCGCACAGTGGTTACGACTAGTAAGATTATGTAGCGTAGAAGTTAATCTCTCACTCCACTGCATTTAATCTTCTTTACCAAATTAGTTTAGTGCCGCAACAGCAGCCAAAGTATCTACAGGCATACAAATTAAAATATCGCCATTTAAAATTCAGGTAAACGGGTATCATAACCGTACTTAACTTTTAATATTATCAATATTGGATTTGGCTGCATTTTGAAAAAAAAAATTAATGAATCATAAACTGCGATGTGGAGAACGACATGGAGGGGGTTTACGCGGATATACAAGATTGTGCGTCAAATCCTTATTTCCTACAAAATTTAGTATCCTCAGGTAAATAAAGCAATTCAGTTCAATTGCTCCCCCACTTCCAGTATACCTGCCTCATTCAACACATCAAATTAAGGTGAATATCGCGCTCTGTTCGAACATGAATGTTAAACCGAGATTTGAAATGCGTTCAAACACCATTCATACAATCTTAATCTTTATAATATTATGATTTAATTCATGTATATTATATTCATATCACCTCTACAACTACAAGTTCTCGTATAGAATACTTAATCTCCGTAAAAGAAAATTCGAAAGTTTAGAAATGATTCTTTGAAATAATAATTGAAATTCATTTTGACAAGGTATAAAAATTACAGAAACACCACAATAACTTTTGTTTATTATAATATTTCATTCCTACAATAATGATAAATTTTAATTTTAAGAAAATGATTTACAATTTGGGAATGAGAATACGGTTTACGATTTAGGATTTGATGTTGGAAATATTTTTGCGAAATGTAATATTTCAGCCAGTTAAAACCCCCGCGATACGGCAGCATTTTCTCAAAACTAACATACGAAACCCAACGGACACTAGCCATTATGAAGCAGTTTGTAAAGATATTATTTATTATCTTCCACAAATCTCGCACCCCCACGTACTTTCTTCAAGGAACCAGAATAATATTTAGTAAAGAAAAGTTTTTAAAAATTGTACTTTAGGTAATAAAAACTTTAAAAATAAAATGGGAATTTTGATGAAGGTTATCGATATTCTTAAAAATATATTATTGAGAACGGAAATTATAAATCATTTATAGAAAATTTATTTAATATATTACGTACTCCCTCTGTGATATTTTTCCTTGATTAGTGAGAGATATAAATTCACGCTTAAAAAAAAATAACCCATAAAAACCAAGTTTTTATTATACTCCCTTTCTTTGTAAAATATAACAACAATTAAAGACGAATTAAAACATAAAATATAACACTAAACTTACAGTAATTTTATATATTTCTAAAATGTCACATGTTTTGAGCTTTGATAAGACACTTCATGCTTTGAAGATTAAATTCTAAAAACATTTGTCAGTCAATTTAGATTTTCGACATTCGTAGTGAAGTACCTATTACGTATACCGACGGATTAATTCAAATTTAGAAAATATTCCGCGATGTTATCGGGCCGCTATGCTAGTAATCAAACTTTTCTAATGATTCCAATTTGAAAAAGCCAATAAAATTTCTAAAAATCCGAAATTATACTATAATTATTTAATTTTTTTAAAGGAAATTTGATAGATCTTCTTGATCGTCGCCACGAGTCTACTTGTCATGTTTCAGCTCGATTGGCTCACGGTAAAAGAGTTAAAAATCGATCCAAAGTTTTTTCTCCCGGCAAGCCGGCAAGCAAGCAGACGCCATGAGTTAATATAAATGGAGTAATTAAAAACTATATTCTAACCACATAATATGAATAGAGACAATTCATATTTTTGGAACATAAATTCAGCTGTTTTTTCCATTATATATTTTTCTACTATAATATATATAGTGCGATACATATTCGTACGTATGTATAATGTTCAAAGATACCCCATCTACTTTTGCATGCTTGATATAAAAGTACATTTCTAGGTATTTTCATAATTTTTAATGGTTTTCTTGGCGTGTATAAATGCAATTTTTTTTAAAAAGACAATTATGAATGGTTTAACATTTCCCCGTGAATATTTGTCGTATTTCATTGAATTATTTTTCTTTTACGTAAGATTCTATGCACTATTATGCGAAATTTTGCATTTATTGCATACAGTTTTTGATATTTTGGGATACAAAATTATCACATGTAGGTACCTACCTATTGATGATGATTGATGATGCAAGTACAAGTGCAATTTTGAAGCAGGTACTATTATATTCACTTCTAGATAATAAAAAAAAAATTTTGTTTACAAGATATAAAATATTTAATAGAATTTCCTTCATGATCAAAAGTTTTGTAAATATTATGATAAAAAAATTATTTTTCTCCTTCTTTTACCAAATTAATCTCTTAATGAGAACAGTTGTTGAGAAATGCGTTTAAGTGCGTGTAGTTATTGTTGCTATATGTTAATACATAACATGTTAACTATGTGGAAATTTGTAAGATGGTCTCTCTATATTAATAATAATAATATTGGATTGTTGCTATACGTTAATACATAACATATTAACTATTTGGAAACTTGTAAGATGGTCTTTCTATAATAATAATATTGGATTATTTATATAGCGCCATTTGTGTGAAAATTTCACCTCAAAGGCGCTTTACACACAAAAAACTCTTACATACTAAAATCATAGAATAACAAAATGAAAAATAAAATGAAAAAGAAAAGAGAAAGAAAAACAGCTCAAAACATAAAATAGTAAAAAAAACAACGAATATTAAAAAGGTTCTGAGAAAGATTTTGTAAACATGTGCGTCTACATAATCTCTATACCCTCTATACTATTTAATAATCATGTGTAATCTGATTTTCATATATACTGTTAGTTTACCATGAATAAATAAAATAAAATAAAATAAATGATATTTCGCCACCTACTCGAATTTTGATCGGTGGTATTTCTCGTAAATTTCAATAGTTGACGTTGTATGATTTCTTCAAATGTACTGGTGACCTTCCATGAGATCCTCCATTTTAAACCATCTTTTCATGGCTCCTTCATAGTATCATGGTGAAAATATCTGAAGAGTGTGTTAAAATATGTTATTTGAATGACTGAATGAATATATGATGAAATGAATGAAGAATGAAGAAATGAATAAAAAAATGAAATATATATAAAAAAATATGTTAAATAAAATAAGTCGTCTATGATGGAGGTATTCATGCGTCTAGCACAACCTTTTCTGTTTCCCATTTTTCTGTAACTCATTTGTTATTTATGTAAACATTTAAAAGTTTTATTTTTAAATTAATTTTTTAACAAAAATGTATTAAATATATTAAATGTAGGGTATAAAAGCAAAGGCAGCAATATTCAAAAGACTTAAAATGGTTTTGAATGCAGTCACCAAGGATTATTAATTACTAATGTACTGAATTCTAGATTTTATATATCTATCCCTTCCAAAATCGTGATTCGTTTTTAAAATTTCTTATTCAGTACATTATAAATAAGTAATCCTCGATGACTGCATTAATTTTTTTTTTTGGATATTGCTGCCTGTGCTTTTTATAATAAAAAATAAAAATGCCTTATATGATAAGGTTTATTGTGTTTTTAAAAAGTACCTACTTCATAAGACGAAAATTTATACAAAAAAATGCGTATTTGTATTAAGTATGCATATTTATTCAGAATTAACGTATCAGACACATCATTGCGTTTAAGCATTTTGTCATTTGTGAGAGAATATACGAAGTACACATTTTTGTATACATCTGTTAAAGCTGGGATTATTTATTATTTTAGTCAGCTAAAAATCTATCCTCAATCCTGAAAAGAATTGTTTTTTCTCTTTTTAAACCTAAGGCGGCACATTAACTGTAAATGCATATTTCGGCGTTTTTTATGAAAATGTGGGTTTTTATTATTCATTTATATCAGAATGTATACTCTAGTCTGCAATTTTTTTAGAGCAATAACTGAGAAAAGATCTTTGTTATTATATAAAAGTAATAAACTGGACATTATTTATAATAATTAATAAAATATAAGCATTAATCCACAGGCCGCGGCCAAAAAATCGTGTTTAGTGTCCTAGGCGACGCTAATTTTTTATGAGTATTTATATGTACTAATAATATGTTTTTTATAAATATAAAGTATACTTCATTATCTAGAACTTTTACTAAGGAAATCAATAATTATTCAATATTAATAAAGTTAAATGTTTAAAATTTGCAATAAATTTTTATGTTTTTTGTTGAATTTAAAATGCTTTTTATTTATATAAAGAGATGATTTTAAATTACTCTATTTATTAGTATATTTCAAGGCTTTACTCACTTAATAAAAATAAGTTTTTTTATAAAAACACATCAATTATTATTTAAAAATAAAAATTCCAAAGTATGAAATGCGCCAATAAATGACGCCGCTGCCAGCAAACACATTTCATACTTTGAAATTTTTATTTTTAAATATTAATAAAGATATTTTTATTAAATAAAATAACTTTTTTTAAGTGAGTAAAGCTTTAAAATATGGGAATAAATAAAAAATACTGTTAAATATCATCTCTTTATATAAATAAAAAGCGTTTTAAAATCAACAAAAAACGTAAAAAATTCTTGCCTATTTAAAACATTATAACTTTATTAATATTGAATATTTCTTGATTTCCTTATTAAAAATTCTAGATAATGAAGTTTACTTTATACGTTTAGAAAAACATATTATGCGTACACGCAATTATTCATAAAAAATTAGCGCCGCCTGGGACACTAAAAACGATTTTTTGGCCGCGACGTGTCGATTAATACTTATATTTTAATGATTATTGGAAATAATGTGCAGTTTATTATTTTTATATAGCAACAAAGGTTATATCTAAGTTATTTCCTTAGAAAAATGCAGTCTAGAATATACATTCTGATATAAATAAATAATAAAAACCCACATTTTGGTAAATAAACGCCGAAATATGCATTTGCAGTGAATGTCCAGCCTTAAGGTTTTTGTATTACTATGCCGTAGAATAAATTAATTGAGTTATCCACTCATATACAATATTCTCAAAATATGAAAATTTTCACAAGTGAAACTCTGTATGTTAGTTAAATATATTCCGTAAATATAACCTGAATACTTCTGAGTGTTAGTGTGAAAGATCGATAGAATATTCTCATGTTTTCGAAGTATGTTTGTCGTACTCGTCACATGAATGGAAATAATACACTTGTTTTTGTTCTATTCAAATAAATACTTCAGACGCGTTTCGTCTTACGAGAACATTATCAATCTAAGAATTGAACTCAAAAATTTGTATTTATGTAGATTATTATATAGTAAAAGACAGCTTTATAATTTTATAATTTATAAAATTTTTGTGCATAATATGAAGAGAGACATCTTTATTCAAAGAAAATTCTTATTATTTATTAAAAGAAAACACTTTCGTATAATAAATGCCTTCAACATCACTATTTACTGAATAATCAATTTTTCTTTAGGATAAAAAACACTAAAATTAAAATTGAATGTAAAGGCATTATCAAAAACTAAAAAATTATGTCAATACTTTTAACTTACTTTAATTGTACGTAGTTCTGCTGGACGCAGAATTCACCACACAAAATGCTTAAAATGCTCGCCTAATAAATTACCTTAACCATCCATTCCTCCCTCCTAGCTTTCACGTGGCCAAACCATCTCAGCGAACCATTCTTTTTTCTATATAATACGCTATAACCAGAATTACATTCATTTCTTATTTATACATTTTCCTCTCTATCGTACAAATATTACCCACATACGTCTAATAAATATTACCTACATACACATACCGTATTCAGTCTATTTTTGTTCATTTTTTGCTAATTCTAGGCCTCACTTCCATAGATCAAAGTTAGCACCAGAACTTCATTATGTACTGCTAGTCTTGCTTTCTTTAGCAGATTTTAGTCATTAGATAGTTTAGCAGCCATAATTACATTAAGAGCACCATTTACTTTGTTTTCCGCAGTAATTTTTCTTTCGATATCATTCTAAACCTTGCTGTTTCTACTAAAAATACTTCCTAAAAACATATACACACTTGTTTATTGCTTACCATTAAATCACAATGAAAAAGTTTCCATTTTTTATAGATTATTTTTTAAAATACAAGTAAAATGTAACAAAAATAAGATTATTGAAAAAACTCTTCAAATAAAAAAGTTATGGTACTTTAAAGTTGCGTAAAAAGTTAAAAATAATTTGTTTCATGCGACAGTCTAGAGTGCGACGTCACTTGACCCAAACGATGCGGCTCGTATTCGCTGCTGTTCGCTAAATAGACTTCTTTCCATTTACGAAAGACATTCGAATTAGTATGTTAAGCCGTGCGTCCAACGCACATTGTTTCGTTATGTTGGTATTTATTTACGGGTATAAACCCCAACACAACGAAACAATGTGCCTCGTACGCACGGCTTATACATACTAATTCGATTGTCTTTCTTAAATTAAGGAAAGAGTTCTACCTAGTAGTGCGAGGATCTCGACGATAGAAGTAATGTGTATTTGATTACACATTTTTATCGATTGTTGCGCGGTTTGATCGATAATCCTGAAATTATGCAAAGCATTGGCTTGTATGTTCCTAATAATTACATTAGACATCGTCAGCATAGATTGTTTCACATTCAAATATACAGGACCAACCTGCTGATGGTTATGCTTGTTGGAAGAGCCACAGCTATGTTGAACAAAATCGCTTTGGATATTGATATATTCCACGTGTCTGGAGGGGTTTTCTGAAGTAGGATTCTCTTACACCTTTGACCAGATTGTACAGGTCATTTTTAATTGTTTAATAATAAATTTGATTATTTTAATATATATGTGTGTGTATGTATATGTGTATATGTATATTTTTAGATATAACTTCCTAATATGTATGCCTTGAATATAAAGTTTGTAATATACATATTATGGAATAAATAAAAATTGAATTGAAATAGGTTAAATGACGTCACAGGCGAGAGGTGGCCACTGTAATTCCGAGTTTAAATAAGTAAACTTAAATTATCTGTTTCTCTGTCACTGGTTTATTAATTTTAATATTTATTTCCATTCCATTAATTTAAATATAGTACTCGTATTGACTTCTCTCACTCACTCATCTCTCTTACTCTTTCGCTCACTCAATCACTCAAGTAAAATAAACGAGTACATTAAAAAAAAAGTTTTATTGGACATTTTTACTAAAAATATTTGATGATTAAGCGTAAAATAATCGATGTTGTCTTTCAGCACAAGTCTCCCATTAATTACACTTAATTCCTGAACTTGGTTCGGAAGACCGGGTAGCGGTAATGCCATTGTAACAAGGACAAACGAGTCGGTAGGAGTAATGCTAACCGCGAGGGCCGGGGGGGGAGCAGGACATCAGTTATCCATTACAGTAAGTTGGGCCGAAGTTAGACAGTGCCACACACAATGGATGATGTGCTTTATAGGAACGAATTGCCCGCACCGTGGCCCGCACACACGTACGTACCGAATTGCCAGTGAGATGAACTCCGTTGACCACGAGAATCGAACAATTATTTTAAACGGACTTCTGAACCGAAAAATTATAACTTTGGTACATGATTTTCTGCTCTGATAGAGACATTTATAATTTTTACTGAGATTATTAGCAGAAAGCAACCAGATTTCGATGTTTATTTGTATTGTTCGTTCATCGTGACACAGAATACAGTAGTATCAAAATCGGTAGATGTTAAAAAAATATGAAGGGTCCACGGAAAGGAGGTGCTAGATCACATTTTGAATTTATGCTTAAAATACAGAAAAATTAATAATTTTAGAAATATGCATTTAAACATTTTTCACCTATTTTAGTCTTTCAAATCAAAGAATTGATGACTTACATTTATAGGTACATATTTTTTGTAAAACCAACCATCTTAAACGGGTTTGGTATATTAGTTGAGAACGAAGTTTATTATTTCCTACTGTATTTTACAGATTTAGTAAATCTAGTTCATTATATATATATATATATATATATGTATATATGAGAGGACTGGTGAATTATTTTTCAGGTAAAAAAGTATAAATGATCATCAAAAAAATAATAATAAAGCTAAATGAAAAAATACACAAAACACTGTCTCAGTTTTTATAAACAAAGCTCACACTAAACGGTTTTCAGAATTTTACTATGAGTTTTTTTATTTATGGGTAGTTTATATTGCGCCCTTAGCTATAAATGCGCAGTAGCGAGACAGACAGTATTTTTACTGCATTTTCAACATACGGGCACGCCGAAAGTCCATTCATATACGTAAGTTTTTCGTGTCAGCTTTTACCTCCTACCTGTAACTTTACCTTCATCGCTCCGGCAACATCCTTCCTTCCATTGGATAGATTTGCGTTTTTTTTTACTTTGATTTTACTTTTAATGTATGTAATAAAATAAATGCTGCGTAACGCCGCGAGGTACACTATCAGCAACACTACCATGTCCGATTTTCTAGCGTCCAACGAGTGGTCCTGCGAACCCCGGGAAATATGGTGACTACCATTAAAATATCACAGCAGATAGAGAGAGGGCGAATGGCGAAACTGCGGCACCATAAAACGGGAACCAGCTGAGGGAAGGAAAATCTCAACAGAAAACCCTGGTCCTCCAGTTTGGGGGTTGGACGTAGGGCTATCGTAACATGTTGTTTTTTTTCATGGAGTAGGCCTCATAAAAAAAAAAATGTTACGATACCTCGAAACAGAGGAAGACTCTTAAGGAGGCCAAGAACCACCGGGGGTTGTAGAGCCAAGAGTGATGACGATGAATAAAATGATTTTTTTTTCCACGGATAATAATTTGGATCAGTTTAAAAGAAAAAGTTTTAACAAAATTAACTTTTTTTTTGAAAATCAGTAAAGTTCTTAAAACAACTCAAATACACGCCCGCCGAAAAAAGTTTGAACAAAGAAAATTTTAAACCTCGGAACAAATTAAAGATAATATATTTAAAAGAGTATTTAAAAATTTTAAAGGTATTTCTTGATAAGTTTATATAACCTGGTTTCTTTATTTTCATAAAATATTTTCATAATAATAGTAATTGAAGGCGAACATACAAAAATGATCTACAGGAAAAACAAAAAAAAATATTTTCTAATATTCAAATGCCAATTAGGGACATGAATTTTACGGTTTATTAGTTTATTCATGTTGTTAAGCTATCCCAGTGACGTCGTCAAAATTTTTAAATTCGTCATATATGTTACTATCAGATAAATATAAATAAATAAAAATAGACCCTTTTTCCACGTTATCCAACTATTGAGGTTGAATTTCGATGATTGTGTTGAAATTATGAAAAATAAAATACCGTTCATTGTGTATACTCTTGTTGAGTTAAGTATGAAGAGAGCAACGAATCATTATCACATGTATATTGTGTTCAGAGTTTTATGAAACCACTAGTAATTTATCTAATCCAATTAATCTACATAATTCCCTATCAAAATCTATGTCCAATCGGTTGTCAGGCACTACAATATCTATGTCCCATACAATAGATAATGTATAAAATAACAACATGAAAATAGCTAACACGTAAATCTAAGATAAGAATTAACATATGAAAATTTTATATAATTTATTGATATACCTACTTATATAGTTTATAAACACTTTGATCTGTGCAATGTTACTAGGGGTATATTTGTGTTGTCCATGCTTTTTAAATACAAAAGTTTTAGATTTCATTTTATGAGAACCATCTTATTTTATATCAGAGAACTATGATATTTAAAACATTAAGATGCATGCAAAAATAAAAATATACTAAAAAAATCCATAGGTATATCGAAAAACTATTTTCTAATCCGAGGAACTGCAATTACCTACAAATTTGCTATTTTAACAATTTAATACTACTAAAATAGTTTTTCAGAAATGAAACAACTATTGACCTATTTATAAATTGCTCCAAATCAAAATCAAAAAAGTCAAAATTTTCGGTAAAAAGTTTAACATACCGACGGCAATGACAATTATCAAAATGCATAAATGTTTTTTTTTTAAATCTGGACCGGCTTAAATATTCCCAATACTGGGTCCCGACTGTTAAGAGTCGCTATGTTCAACATTATTTAGAATTATTTGTTTTATGTATGTATCGGTCATGAAAATATTTTAATGGTGTAGTTATTAATATTACTTAACAGAGTTCTAGACTACTGGACTTGTTTTATCTTTTCAGTTTTTATTTAAAGTTCACTTTTTACGCAGTCGGGTTTTTTGTTTTTATAAATTTACTTTTTTTTAATCATTTTAATATTTTTACCAGCACTGATTATTTATTGTACTAGTACGTATAGAAATCCTAAATTTATTTTTGTAGGTCTTAAAGATATTTTTAAGTGACTCCAATAAAATAATATTTCTACAAACAAAATATAATGTAAGTATGTGTATTTTAAAACGATCAGTATATTTCGCTACTACTTACGAAATTGCTACTTTGTTGTTATTTTTTTATGATGGTAGAGTGCGTAGGTACTACATCGTTTTTGGAGCAATTATAATATTATGTTCTAATGCAATTTCGTTATGTAAAAGCAAAGGCAGCCACTTGCTAGTCAAACATAACTCGTAAAATATGTAGGATATGCAAACATATATTTATATAATATAATGTGTATTTACTGAAATGTGGTCACCTCAAGCGGTGGGCATTACCGTCAGCACCGTTTGCCGGAATACAAAGTGGATTAAGGGGCAGTGAATGCTGCGAACTAGCTCGCAATCCTACAATGGTATGTAGGCGAAACTTGTCGGCAGCTTTGTAAACGCGCTGGATAAAATATAGCCTTTGTACTCGGAGTTTGGGGTTAGCATTCGGGGATAAACATATACCCCTACTTATCCCCTTGCCGCCAGAGGGCGTTAATCAACTTAATACAGTTCTTTATGCGAACCGATGCGGTTAAACTACTGCTGGTATCTGCTGACATTAATATGGAAATCTAAATAGCTCGAATACATTAGACCTACAGTAAATAAAATAAAAATCTACAAGTTATTTTGCATGTGTATCCATTGTGGTCTGTATTTAGCGGACTGATTTCCGTGCAATAATTTTTATCAGGGAATCTAAAATTCGTTCATCTGGTAAATTTTCCATAAATGTTGTCATGGCATCGTGAATGAAACACTTAAAAGAATTATCGATTTATTTTTAATTATTTTTATAAATTAACAGTCACTCGACACGAATTTCTCTTATTTACACTAAATTTCGTAATTCGCACTAATTATCAATCTTGATTAACTTGTCACTCATATTATATTGATGCACGTTACATAACCCGCTCAGGTTTCGCAATAGTAAACTTCTCGCTTGCCGGTAGGTACCTACTTTCTTCACTTCGGTAAGCGTAAGGTAAGCGACTGGCTATAAATAGATTTCGCGGCTGGTATGATCTATATTTGTTTTAAAATGGAATATTAAACAATATTATTTTTAACGCATTTAAGATTTCCTCCGAATTATTTAACATATACACAAAAATACACCTCAAAATGATTATTTTCTTATTATTTCTGATTATTTATTCATTTTATTGACTAACGTATAATCTTTTTAATGATATATTTATGTATGTACATTCTGAGAATAACTTTTCAGAGAACCCACATCTTCTTCTTCTACTTCTTCGTCCTAGACCGTTGTGTGCTATGTCGATTTGATCGAAGGCACTAATCCTCCTTAGGACTGTGAGCGCTGCCATTGAACCCCTAGGCCTCTTCCGCCACCTACTCTTTTGCATCACGAATAAAAAATTCCACATGGTCACTGAACGTACACGCCGCAAGGCTGCTGGACAAACAAGTCATATAGTTCGAGAGAGAAGTGTTCAAAACCTGTCGGTATCAAATTCAATATTGTACGCCATCACCCGTTCTTGGTAGACAGACATAATATATTCTAGGAGAATATATCTCTATTATCTCTAATAATAAAAGTAGGCCCTTTACTCCTTATTACTCCTTAGATCCTTATAATTTTTCATCTTGTCACGTATATCACGTATATTTGCATACATAGATTTATATTCTTGAGATTAGGTATTCAGCACTCAATTCGGCAATAATAAAATTAAAAACGATATCTTATTTTTCATTTGTTAAGACTCAATTAATGGCAAAATGGGAAATAAAAAAATTAATACAAAAAAAAATCTTCGATAAAATAAAAACCTCCCATATTGTTTTATTATATGGCTCGACTTCGCGATAAATGTCTCAAAAATGCATTTTAATACGTCTCTATATAACTTTTCTTCTTCCTTAGCCTTTTTCCCTCCAATGGATGTAGGCCTCTTCCATTTTCTTCCACTCATCTCTGTTTCTCCCCTTTCGCATCCAGGTTCTTCCTGCTTGCTGGACAATATCGTCAGACCACCTTTTGGGAGGTCTTCCGTTTCTATTTTTCGTTCAGGACCTCCACTGTAGGATTCTGGGTGCCCATCTAGTATCCTCCTGTCGAGCCATATGTCCAGCCCACTGCCATTTTAGTTTCGCAATACGCTCCATAATATCGCAACTTTTTTCGGCGTCTTATTTCTTCATTTCTGATTTTATCTCGAAGGCTCACGCCGAGCATCTGCCTTTCCATGGCCCGCTGTTTACATTTTAATTTGTGTATGCTTTTTTCTTTTAGTATTGCTGTTTCTAGGTCGTATGTCAACATTGGTAGGATACATGTATCGAACATTCTATGTCTATATACCTACATCACTTTATTTATACAACTGCACTATACATACATATAGTTAGTCATCATCATCATCATCATTCTTGGCACTACAACCCTTGGTGGGTCTTGGCCTCCTCAATAATTTTCCTCCACTCATCTCGGTCTAGTGCCAGCTCTCTCCAGTTTCGAAGCTCTAAAGCAGAGATATCTTTGAGGACGTTGTCACTCCATCTTTGAGGACGTTGTCACTCCATCTTAGTTTCGGCCTTCCTAAGCTCCCTATTGGCCTTGAGTTCAGCAGGACTTAGGTGCTTGATGCTCGGACATTCTTTCCACATGACCCAGCCACCGAAGTTTTCCCAGTTTACATAGTTAGTATGTTTAGTAAAAAATTGAAAGCACATATTTTTCTATGAGTTATTCGCATTGTTAGGTAAATAATGTATTGATATTAATCCGAAATACGATTTGAATAAATATAGCCTCATTCTTTGGTTTAAAAAAAATCACCCATTATATTCAGCAAGAAACATGAAGTTTTTTTTTTAACGGAGCAATATTCCATTTTGTATGCACATAATCCTGTAAACTGCGTGATCAAATTTGTTTTTAAATAGTGAATGTGCAACGAGCTGTTAAGCCAATGGATTAAAAGTAAATTAACGACATTTCTATTCAGATAGCAGCCGGGCGATTCCGTCAATACCCATTGACCGTATTTATCGGAGGAGTTATTGAAGCGCGAAAATTGAAAATCTCTCGACATTTGAATCGTGGAAAAATTATCAGCGATGTCGTGGACATGAAAATAAAATTACTGAATTTAATAATACTTTTAGGCAGGTTTCACACTGCGCGGATATTTTGTCGCGTCTCTTCGGTCGCGGAACGCCGCTATATTGCTTTCCATACAATATGCGCTTATTTAACACACTACGCGGATGATCGGTCGATCCGTTTGCTTTGCCTATTAGACGTAACGGAAAAGACGCGCCGAAAGGTAGTGTGGCGCCAGCCTTAAAGTTAAACTTCTTTGTGCAGGTACATCAAAACAATTCTCTTACAAATCAAACTCATCTACAGAAACATAAATTTTATATTTCCATCCTTACCAGGTGGTTATTCCGGGCGGTAGCGACCGGAGTGCATGAAGCCTTGCTTTTTCCATTGCTGTCGCTGGAATTCTTTTTACTTTTTACTTTTTACTTTTTACTTTTTACTTTTTACTTTTTACTTTTTACTTTTTACTTTTTACTTTTTACTTTTTACTTTTTACTTTTTACTTTTTACTTTTTACTTTTTACTTTTTACTTTTTACTTTTTACTTTTTACCTTTTACCTTTTACTTTTTACTTTTTACTTTTTACTTTTTACTTTTTACTTTTTACTTTTTACTTTTTACTTTTTACTTTTACTTTTTACTTTCTACTTTCTACTTTCTACTTTCTACTTTCTACTTTCTACTTTCTACTTTCTACTTTCTACTTTCTACTTTCTACTTTCTACTTTCTACTTTCTACTTTTTACTTTTTACTTTTTACTTTTTACTTTTTACTTTTTACTTTTTACTTTTTACTTTTTACTTTTTAATTTTTACTTTTTACTTTTTACTTTTTACTTTTTACTTTTTACTTTTTACTTTTTACTTTTTACTTTTTACTTTTTACTTTTTACTTTTTACTTTTTAATTTTTACTTTTTACTTTTTACTTTTTACTTTTTACTTTTTACTTTTTACTTTTTACTTTTTACTTTTTACTTTTTACTTTTTACTTTTTACTTTTTACTTTTTACTTTTTACTTTTTACTTTTTACTTAATACTTTTTACTTTTTACTTTTTACTTTTTACTTTTTACTTTTTACTTTTTACTTTTTACTTTTTACTTTTTACTTTTTACTTTTTACTTTTTACTTTTTACTTTTTACTTTTTACTTTTTACTTTTTACTTTTTACTTTTTACTTTTTACTTTTTACTTTTTAATTTTTACTTTTTACTTTTCTAAAGGTTCTATTCACAACTTTACTTTTTACTGAGTGCTGGAAATTTTAATTTTAATTAACTTATTTAATAAACATTTACAGTGTATTTTGTATAGTAGCAAGAAATAATAAATAATAAATAAAAATAAATAATAAATATTATTTTATTGTGAAATTGTAAGGAATACGTTTTGTGGAAGAGTGTTGCGATTGCATGTGGTGTTTATTCTCATAAAGAGAAGCTCTGGGTGCGAGTGAAGACGTTCTACTAAAAAAAAAAAATAATCTGCGGGCAATTCGATGGCGGAGACCTGACTCAATCTTGAAGCAGAGGAGGTTCGCCCGATACGGGAGTATAGCGAGTACTGGCAGTTGACAGCTACGGAGACTCGACGTTTTTTTTCCTATACGAGTTCGTAATGTATACCCCGTTTGACGCAATTGCACAAAATTGCTGATGAGACATTAATTGTTTGCAGTACTGCATCCATAGTAATTTATTTGATTTGACTCTGCAATATTGGCATAGCAAAAACACTGCTTGACTTCCATACAAGACCAACATAAATATATAAACGTATGGTGAAATTTGTATGTCGACTGGACATTATTTGCAAGATGCAATTGGGTAAGTAAGCATATGAAGCAAATATCAGTTTATTAGTAAAAAAGGAAAATCACTTGTATGTAAAACTATAACTAACAATGAACCCGAGTCCTTACAGTTCTATGATGCTTTCTTAGTCGATGAGTTCGTGATTGAATTACAGGACATGTGAGGCTTCGGTCATCTCTAGGACTTGATACATCCATTTTATTGAAGATCAACCACCTGCCTTCCCTCTTTGTACATTCCCAGGAATCAGCAATCTTTTCCGGTTTTCTCCGAGTTTTCTACTAACGTATCAAAGGTATAAAATAAATATAATATTTCCCTGCATGCTGAGAAAAACTGTTTCTTAGATTTCGTACCATAGATAGAGTACCACGCTTTGTTAACAGCATCTCAAATAAGCAAATAAACAAACAAACCATCTTCCTAGCGAAATTCTTCCAACTCTTCTCCAGCCTACACTCTGGGTGTCCATTAAGAATTTTTTGGGATTGGAGCTTTCTGCATCATCTGGACGTGTTGCTCCTATCTAAAGCACTACAGTTTCGTGTGAAAGAATAGTCTGAGCTTCTGATGTAATAATGCTTTGCATTTCGTCATTGTACCTGTTTCTCTAAATTCTCCCATCTCACGCAGGCGCAGGTTCAAAATTTTTACCTAAAATGTATTCCACTCTGACATGTGTGTTTATAATAAAAAAAAATATTTTCACATCTATTTTTTCTCTATTTTAAATGAGTTAGTTTTACCATGTTTCTAAGATTTTTTTTTATACCATTTTCTTGTGACATGAATCTATTTAATTTCAATATAATCTTAAAAATCCCTTTGTGCGTTTTTTGTTTTCAAAAATATTTTTTTATATAAATTCGTAGAAAATATCACTCTGACTTTAGGCGTATCTAGATCTGCTTGGCAAGAAGAATGCTTGAAATTGTTTGTGTAAGTTACGGCGAACAAATTAACATTGTTGACATTGTTCCGGAGGAGGCTTCTCTGGCAGGCATTAGCGGTCAGGGGATTATTCATGCCTAATACGATCATGTTTGTCTGAAACCCATTATGTACTAATCCCGGAGAAACTTCATAATCGTAATTGCTAAACTTGGGAATTTGGCCTCGTATTTAATTATTTCTTCTCCGGTCTACTAATAGTATTTTAGTACGGGAATTCCATTGTCTAAATGATGAAATTTGGCAATTTCGGACAACGGTAATACCTTAAGTTGATTGTTTCGCTTAATCATTACGATTTCATTGTTGCAAAGTGTACCGCAACTATTTAAGGTAGCTTTATGACAAAATTATACATGAATGAAATTGAAATTCTAAATTGATTTGTATATAATATTATATGCTATAAAATATAAAATATTTTATTTAATGAACGTACATGAATGGAGTTGCAAAGTTTACCACATAATTCGAAAATATTAAAACCATGAAATGTTATTCAATTAAAAAAATACCTAAATATATAAATATATTTAAAAAAAACATGCTTTTGTAAAAGTTTACTTAAAAGAAGAAACTAATTTTTTTTATTAACTCGTAAACGAAAATCCTTACTAGTACAGCTCAATGGTTGTAAACTGTGTTTTAAAAGCAATCAAGAAGAAAATAAAATCTGAGCATCACATTTCCAATTTTTCGATTTATTTAATCAAAGACTAACGTTAACATTAAGCTTAACCTTTTACGTAGGTACACAATCAACCTGATTTCGTGAATCAATAAGTGCGGTTTTATTCAGAGTCACGCAAATTTGGTTTATTTATACTCCCTTTCTTTTTACTCGTAGCGTCTGCTTATCTGCTTGTCGGCTTGTCTGCTTATCTGCCGAAAAAACTTTGGATCAATTTTTAAGCCTTTTTCCGTAATCCAATCGAGCTGAAACTTTGCAGGCAGACTCGTGGTGACAATAAAAATGATCTAACAAATTTTCGATTAAAAAAAATTAATAATTATAGTATAGTTTTGGATTTTTCGAAATCTTTTATTACTCCCTTTTGTAGCGTCGCCCGACTCGAGCTCGACGCGTGGGGTAGACATGAAACCTGTTTCAACTAGTTAATGAGAAAGGGATTACAATAAAAACTTTTTTTTTACGGGTTAGTTTTTTAAAGTTATCATGGTACACGAGTATACGTTCTCGCATAATACAAAAACGAGATTTAATTTACCTTGAAACCAGTCTTTTGTCATCATTTGAATTGACAAATCCAATATTTTTTATGTATCCAAAATAACTTAGGCAGCATTAAAATATATAATTAATTTTAGTAAGATTTTATATACTCGCATAAAACTCAATAACATATCTGTCTTCTAATAATTGTTAAATGAGTTTATTTGATGCGCATTAGTTACTTATTTTTACGCTTCGCTGCCAGTTTCGCCACGTAACTTTAACGAGTGTTGTTTAAAAACTTTAAACACAGTTTAAGCAACGCTAGTTCATTAACGTGTCATTACACTTTTGTGTCGAAATCAGCAGCGAATTTCAAAAATAAGTAACAAATGTTCATCAAATAAAACATTGAAGATAGCTAGAAATAAGTGTCACAACCGGACTTATTAAAATGTCCACTAAAATCAATAGATGAATGGAAAATTGGCCTACGAAAGGTTAACGAAATCTGTTTTGTGCAGGATTTCATTTAAAACTCTTATTTCAGTTAAGAATCTCAAGAATTTCTTATAATTATTACATGTTACACTAGGACTATCAATCATGGGTATTACACACCAGTTGGTGACCTTTGTGATAATGATAAAATTAACATTACATAACATAAAATATTTCAATAATATTTGATTTTAAGACAACGGACAATATCGAACAGTTTCAACGGTTTAACCGAGTTATATTATAGATATCTCATAGAGAAATTATATTTTTATGGTAAAGTAGGTATGGAAGTCTTTTGGGCAATCAGTTTCAAATTTTTCGGAACGCAGTACTGGATTTTGGGTTTTAAAAATTCTGAACAAAAAATATTTATCTCATTTGTGACATCTGTAGTTAGTTAGGGGGAATGAAAAAGCTTTGGATGCCAGTCGCGCTAATGATAATTACAACATTCATATGAAACGGGTTGTAAAATTTAAATATATAATATACAACTTCCAAAAATTTGATACATGTGGTATTCTATCATGAGTGGAAATGGTGAACATTACATTCATCACTAAAGCCAACCGTATGATCGGTCGTAAACCCTATGAACATTCAAAAGACTTCCATACCTATTTTCCCATAAAAACTTTAATTTCGTCTCTATGAGACATCTATAATATATCTTGATTAATGATGTCCCCGGACAAAATCTAGTACTGTGTTCCGAAAAATTTGAACAAATTCAAAATATTTTAGTGGTTTAACCAATTAATTTGGTAAGAAACAAATAGCGAAAATATTTCAATTAGTGTTTCCAGTAATAAATATTAAACATTTTTGAGCATTATATACATATTTATATTTTATTAGTTATTAAATATACATACAATTACAGTGTTTGTCTTAAAAAATATATTTCAAACAAATTTTACTCACAAAATTTATTGCGGATGCTTTCAAATTAGTATTTTCTGGTCTCCACGCAACAAATTCAGTGTGAGCCCAAGCTTTGATGTTAGAAATTAATCAATAATGTATACGGAATATTAAGCAAATGCGTACAACATTAATTAAAAATTCCTTTTATCCATATCTCTGTATTAAGCGACAAATCATATATCATATTTGGATGTTAACATCAAGCAAGCTTAGTGAAACGTCATATCAGTATGGCGCCGCGTGTACATTAGGGTGGGCCACCGTTGTATGAAGAAAATTTTTTTTATGATATCTATTAGGCACATCAAGAAAAGGGTGCTAAATGATGTTTTTAGCTTACTTATAAAATTTTATTACAATGGGATATCATCTTCTGCCTCCGGATTGACCTTAAAGAACACATATTTTGGAAAAAAATCTCATTTTTAACGAGTCTTTACAACATGATTTAAAAAGTTTAAAATACATAAAAAGTTAAATAATAAATCTAAATATACTTGTACGAGTGAAATTTATTTATTACAAGTAAATTTTTACAAAAATGGCATTAATATTATTATTATTTAGAATGTTTGAAACAGCCGAAAAATCCTTCATATTATCGAATTTCATATTTTTATTATTTTATTTACTTCATATCAAATAATATTTGTTTTTTTATGAAGCCTTCTCTCTCAGATTTTTTACACAATGTGGCTGAAGCTTCTGTCACAGTCTTGACTGCCCTTTCTTGCGGCATGGCAGGCGTAGTAATGAGAGTTATCTTTCTGCTTTTGAACGACAAACAGTTGATTGTTTTTTTCAGGTATGGATTTCCATATTGATGGATCGGATATATTCTCCTACCAGTCAATGAGATCTGTGTAAGACAACGCATCCAATTTTATAGCAGGTAGTTGAAACAAGTCAGTCAGCATTGCGATTAATAAATTTTCAGGGTGTGCGAAGTAACTGTTTCATTGAATTACAGATTCTATTATGGCTTTCAGTTCTGTGGACAAATATCATGTTGCAGTGATGAGTTTGAACAGGTGCCGTGCTCCATCTTTATAGGAAGGGTGAATTTTTATAGCAAACCATGTTGGGGCGTAAGCCTTGACGACATACGTAGCAAGAATTACTAAGTTTTTAGAAAGAGATTCCATTAAAACATACAAACACAGAATTCGATTAGGATGAGTTAGCTATCGGGCGTGAGACATTTTGCCTGGCGATTTGTCAACTAAATCCTTAGGAAACATACCCGTTGAAATCGCTGAGACTATTCAGAACAAATATAAGGTATAAAGTATTAGCACTGACCAAACATATATAAATATGTTTGGTCAGTGCTAATTCCTTGAACAGAAAACTAGGGTAACTCTGTTGAAATACGTTGAAATCGAATAATGGGCCTTTTATCACATACTTCTAGATCTTTACCGATTCTCCCTGAATATGTTTTGGGTGCCAATGTGCCACCATCAATATGTAGAAATAAGTGCCGAAAGGGTACTTCATTCATATGAAGTAAGCAGATAATCCACTACAACGGTTTACCTAATCTGTTTTCAAGCAGATGTATGACACCTCCATATTTACCAACGTTCACGTTAGTTCAATCATATGCAACAGCCACCAAAGACTTCATAGATATTTCTGATTTCAAAAAAAAATCGGTGATTGCTTGGTCTATACATTTCGATGTGCCAGAAGCTGGGCAAATGCAAATGCATTCGTAAATATTCTTACACTTACAAGACAAAATGTCAAACAATATTTAACTGGTACGGCGAAATTCTTCTAATTTCTTCTTTGGAATTTGAGGATGGTTTTGCAAAGATTGTTGAATTTCAGATGATAACTTTTCAACGTTTGTTTTTTTTGGATAGTAGGAATAGAAGCTCTTGACTATATTTCTTCAATTTTTGCAACGAAAATATTCTCTATTTCCTAAGTAAGTGGGTTCATTATTAGTTTCATTATCACGTTTTATCTTTTGCCGATTCCACTCAGAACTTTATAACATCTTCATAGGTTGGTAACATATTACTTTTAATATCACTTGAATCATCAAACAACGGACATATCTGCTTTTGACGTGTACGAACCATACTAGAAATAAGGAAATCGAGCCCGACACAACCTCTAGTAATTGCGGGAACAGGGCGCACGTACGCCCTAGGTATTCTTCGACTCTCCCACACTGAACCCACTAACCCCTCATACTCACAATCATGATATTCATTGTCTATGCCCGAAGAAAGTTGCGTTTATTGGTTTGGAATCCTAATGAGAACATGAACACGAAAAAAAAGAAAAATCGTCATCAATCCGGAGGCAGTTAGACTTATCAGAATGTAATGATATTTTACATGTGTTAATTTGAGACCATTTGGCACCTTTTTATCGATGTGCCCCTTAAGAAATGACAAAAAATAATTTTTGGCCCACCCTAGTGTACATACCATTGTACACACCGCGATTCAGATCGTGATGTAGACCATAGTAAAGATGGTGGTCTAGATAGTAACAGAGACCATGCCATTGTATAGACCACGATACGTATTGTAACAAATGGAAAGCAGAACGAATGCCGCGCTGTCCGAATCCCTTGTAATATGTCACAACACAATCAAAGAATCGAAAACGGCATATAGCAATCTCCAATATTCGGGTAACACCTGGAACAACCTAGAATCAACGGGAACCTTCTACCTAAACACTAGAAAGAAATAGAATAATCTAGAAGGTTCGAAATCAACATGATTTGGTTATAAATAGTGAGACTACGCCGCTTTATTTTGACAGATCGTTCAGTGTGAAGTAAGTCTCAAGACGACGCCGATTTCCAGGAGTGCCATGAAATTCCGAAGCGACAGATATCGAACGAAATAATCGGGCGGGGTACCTAAATGGCGATTTGAATAATGCGAGATGGTTTGAAAGGATTATTCCAGCAAGTGATAAAGTGTTCCCAGCGATAGTAAAGCATTCATATATAAATGATATATTGCAAAATAGTGTAATTTAAAGAAAAGCGTTAATTTTAACTCATGTGAAGTGACTTTGTCCGTTTAATAATGAATTAGTCACTAATGAATTATTTTAAACAAATTATTTTAAAGTGTATACATTAGTCTTCCGCAGCCACATAACGTGAAAATCTCATAGTACAGACCATGGCACATACCATTGTATAAACCATAGAACAGAAATTGGTAGAGAACAAAGTATAGAAACAGTCCTAAAGTATTTAAATACGTATTTGAAAACATAAGTATGAGAAATTTTCAATTTTTCCAACATATGTTGGGAAGCACTTGTAATTAACAAGTGGATGTATTATACCAAGAGCACTTGCATATAATCAATTTTTGATCACGTACCTGAGTCCCGGAACGTTGGTGACCAAGGTGTCATCGTGCATGACCCATGTCAGGCTGGGCGGGGGGCTGCCCAGGGCTGCGCAGTCGGCCCGGGCTCCTCTCTCGCTGCTAAACCGCAGCACGGAAGGGGGCTCCACAACCAGCGTGGGGCCTTGGGTTTGACAGAAGACCTCTGCCACTGTAAAATTATATTACTCGTAAGTCAATTTTTCAAATAATATTCACTTGTGCGGAAAAATTTTAAATAAGATTTTACCCGTTTTGGATATTTTTATAATTTTATTATTCGTGTTTTATAAGGAATTATTTAAAAATAAAACTTTTTATTGTAACACGTATTAAATGACAATTTCATTTTAATTTTACAAATACATTATATAAATATAACAGAATGAATAACTTATGTGGTTGCAAAATCCACCGATCGAGCTAGAACAAAAAATGAGAATGTTCTTAGGTTTTCGTGGCCGCTCAGAATCTTTTGGTTTGTGTCTTCTGGGGTACTAAGCCATGTTTTTATGAACTTTCTGGCCGAAGTTTTGGATCCCATTGCAGGGTACGTTTAACAGAAGTAACAGACAAAGCGACATCGATAGTGAAAGCGCGATTTATAATCGGCCAGTTACTTGCGAGCGAAATATTCTCGATAGTGATCGATGCCATAGACACAGCGTGATAAAAGTGTTCCTCAGACGAGTGACATAATGCGAACCTGCAATTTAGTGCAATTAAAGGACAGTGCACCGATTAAACTCATTTCCTTTTTATTGTTCTTTTTGTACCTTGTCAGGTCCCTCCAACATTGGCGATCACTCGGGGAAACCTCTCTGTCTTGCGTTGCAAAGAATAAGTCCTCCAACTGTCTCATTCTGGTCTACTTTCTGATGTTTCGCATCCAGGACATTTGCCTTCTACCAACTTCCCAACTTCCTTCTATCTTGCCTTCGAGTGTTACTCGGAAGGTGCGATATTTATCCCCGCATAGCACGTGATCCAAAAAAAGACATTCTTCACTTTAACATTCGACAGTAACTGTCTACTGATTCCAGTAAATAAATTTGATTAATACAATTTTATTATTTAAATTGATTGAGCAACATTGTAGATTGACATTTAAAAAAAAAATTGATTATTTTATATGCATATATCTACTATGAGTTTTTTTTACCAACATGTTTCAGAAATTACCATTCCATCAACATTGTTTTACATTTTAAAAACCGGTCGATATTTCAATGTAAGAGTTAAAGAACATTTAATATGTCTGAATAAACATGATTTTTCTGAATTTGCAAATCATTTATTAGAAAATTATCACGGTTTTGATAAAAATGTAGGACTTTCTATTTTACTCATAAATAATTTTGGTCTGAAATTGAATAATTTAGAATCATTACAAATGAATAAAGCATGCAATAGTAAACAAAATATTATTAAAAATCAATTGAATTTGACTACTAGCCCAATTCTAAAATTTTTTCCAATAATTGCGAGTAATCAAAAACTTCAGAAATAATATTTTTTCAAAATAATTTTTCAAATAATTTGGATAAACAAGCAACAAAAGACATTTCATTCGAATTTTTTGACAAATATACAGCACCCTGATGATGGAATGGTAATTTCTGAAACATGTTGGTAAAAAAACTCACAAAAGTAGATAAATACAAATAAAATAATTAATATATTTTTTAAATACAATTTTAATTAATTTCCAGAAAAGATGCTTCATTTACCTCTCACAGCCATAATCTCGTGGCAATACATTAATGTTTAAAATTGCACCTGCCGCCAATAATTGAGTGCCGCTCCACACTGCGCCAGCAACTTGACTTTGTATCAATAAACATGTATGCCGTTCACAAAGTTTTATAACGTCACGTAAAAACCCAAAGCGAACGGAGATGGAGTCATTCTGTAAACAGGTGTGTTCGCATGTCGAGTTTTCAGGACAATTTGATTACCACCCGGTGGATGTTGTGTGTATGCCGAAAGTAGTGAATCAAAAGTAGAATCACGTACTACGTAGCAAGCAAACACCTCCCCGTAGTGTCACGTGCCGCGTATGTATAACCGAATAAAATTCCAGTAAGGTGTTTCATTGGCAATGTCAAAGAATCACCAGCGAAACTGATCGCGATTGGATTTTTTTTTTAATGCTCTCTCTGATAAATTTCACAGACCACGAAAATATTACGAGCTTGTATATTTTTAAACAGTTAGAAAATTAGGAAAGGTCAAACTAAACGCTCTTAAATAAGGGGTGCTTTATTACAAAAATCCTTTTTTACATGAAGGAACTCGTTTTGGTACGAAAATTAAAAAAAACAACATTAATTGTAAAGAAATGTTTTGTATACTAGGGGATTCAATTATGCATTAATAAATAAATAAATAAATAAATATAGCTTTATTCCAGAATGTGGGGAGGTTCGTGCAATCCCACACATTCCATATAAAAGAAAATACACACATTAAAAATATTATATAAAAACAAAAAGAGAAATAGTAAAATAGAAGAAGAACATATAAAATAGAAGAGAAGTATTAGAAGTAATCAAAAGAAATATACGGTAAAAATATCGGCTTTAGCGAGCGATGGCAAGTCAATTATGCGGGGCCAGTATCTTTCTCCAGTGTGCATCGATGCTGGATTCTGGAGTAAGACGGGCTTCCAGGATAAGGATATTTCCGGAGCTGTATATCCTTTCCCTCATCCCTGCCACCCTGGATCTTAAGAGGGCTGCAAAGTTGGGAACACGCCCCTCAGTGAACATACCGGAAGCGCTGCAATATCTGGGAAGGCCAAACATCATACGAAAGGCGTTGTTATATTGTATGCGAAGTCTTTCTATGCTGCTCTTTTTATAATTTGTCCAGAGTTCACATGTATATAATGTTGCACAGAAGGCAAGGAAGAGCGTTCTTTTTACAGCGGTGCTACACAGACGAAACCTTCTACACAGCATATTCGCTTTCACACTGAGAGCTCGTCTTTGCCTGTCAATATCGTCGTCGTCCATTAGATTATTTGTAATTATGTGTCCTAGATATTTCGTTCTTTCGGTCACCTTCAGGACCACACACACATTAATAAATACTTTAACTGTATTATACATGTATCTTAAATAAACACGAGTGGGGACATACCTTTGCTCTATCATACAGCCTGTAGAAGGGGTTTAGATCATCTCTGTACAATTTTATATTCTGTAGTAAATTTATTCAACAAATAAAATGAATACAAGATTATTTTTCGTCTACTTACTACTGTACGATTTATAGCTTTTACAGTGCACGTCCATCGTCTAAAAGTTAAAAATGTAACATTATTAAAATACAACTAGCTGTCAAAAATGAAGAAAAATTTGTTTTTGTCTTTGCTAAGCCCTAGTACACATATATTTATGGTATCTTTTTGGCGATCCACGGAAGGCGGTCGTAGTAAAATGTGTAAAGCAGCCGGTTCGGGTTTGCTGGCCCGGAGTTCTAGCCCCATCTCCGGCCGTTTAATTTGATTTTTAGCTGTGAATTCGAACGAAATTACGCACGTCACGCGAAGTTACGGACGACCAGACCGACAGATAGACGGACAGACAACGAAATTATTTTGTTTGATGATATAGGTAGATAGTACCTACAGGGGATATACATAAAATATTCCACCGCAAAGTTTTTTATGGCTGATGCTCCAGCAATCAACGGGATTGACAAAAAAATCTCCTTACCACATCTACAAAGATTATTTCATCCACAAAAACCATATTAATAATATAAACTTATCATTGTTGAAAACAACAACGGCCCAGCTACTAATTTAGGCTAGAAATATTAAATATTTATGTATTTAAAATCAAAAAGGAAAAATAATTTATTAGCACGTAACATTCATTTCAATTCCGATAAATCGACGTTTATTAGACAAAATACGTTTAAGTGTTTGATATATACACATATATTACATATAAATATAGTATCAGATGTAGCAAGCCTCTCAGCCACTACCTATGTACCACGCTAGATATATAGAAATACCTTTTCTGAGGTAGGTCTTTTTTTATCATTTACCACCTTAGATCGATATCTAATATTTATTTTGAAGAAAGTACATACAGTAAAAATCAAGTATAAAAAATATAAAAGAATCATTCAAGATACAAGAAGAAATGGATGAAAAAAAATGTAATTCAATGCACCGTAATGCAGTTTAATATGTCTTACATACGGATCCACAAAAACAGTGACAAGCTGAAATAAAAGTAAAAAAAATATATAATGTGTGAAAGGAACAAGAAAGAACGTAATGTAGTAAAAAAAAAATAAAAGAAAAATGGAAGCAGGACTAAAGCATTTATAAACTATGACAAAATAAATAAAATAAAATGAGTAACATAATATGATAAAGAGTAACAATTTAGAATACAAATTTGTAACAGATAAATGTAACAAGTACAGTGAAAATAATTTAAATAAGTGAATATGGTTGTTTTACATATGTTATTTACTTATATTGTACAATATGTTACACATTATTATTATTGTGAACCAAAATAACTTGAAATCCATACTAACTTGCAAAGCTTTTAAAGGGAGGTTAATTATAATTGAGCATGTTGTTTTTGTATACAACCTGATTGACTTACATTGTGTCATGAAAGTCTAAAACAGTTAGAACTACACATAATCAAAGGCTTTCGAAAATTATATATAAATTTAGAATTAACTATTCTGGAATGTTCCAGAACATCGCGTCTCTGTAAAAACACTGCGTCTTGTTGAACTCAGAGGTGTTTTGACACGTGACGAGATCATAGAAAGTGAAACCAGAGACAAGAAGCGATCAGTGCGATCAGCAACAGTAAATAGAAAAATACTTTCCTACGTATTTGTGAAGTAATCTCGAGTGACAAGTGCGAAATTAATGTAAATGAAGGAACAGTGCTCCGTATTGCGCCTCTAGTGAGACAGGCATAGTATAATTTAACCTTATCAAATGTAAAAGTAAAGCAACGAAATAAATAAAAATAATAATAAAAAAATTAAAGTGTTTGATTTGCTTCCCATAACCATGATCCCGTGACAGTATTTTTTTATCGTAGAAAATGTGAATTTCCCTTCAAAGAACAACTGAAAACTCTTTTTGAGGGGGTAATACATTGTTAAGAAAAGAGTATAAAATTAATATAATTTAATTAAAAGGACAAATTATAGAAGTCTCACGTTTATACTTACAGTTTAATTTGTTTAAGTAATATTTATAAAATAAAAAGATAAATTCTGTGGGCGTAAGGAACTACCGAATGAAGATATTTATGTAGGTTTTCAGGACAGCCAAAATAACATCTGGCAATTTCCTTTGTTTACGAAATATCTCTTCTTCGAAATATCCTTTCTTATTTTTATCTAATTTTTCTACCAATAGTTTTATTTATTGCACAAGAATGTTAAATCAATTTGACTCATGTGGTTGTTTCTTACCAAATTTTTCAAATGATGTCATTTGTCTTTTTTCAACAAATTAAAAAATATTCGCATTTATTTTATTTTCTGAATATTTTCTAATTTTTTCTTGCGATATATATGTAAAGAACAACTCTACATACCTCAAAACTCGATTTTATTGACTCAATAAGTTTTTCCTTTTGCCCACAGAATTCTGGATACTTCTATTCCAAACTTTCGACACATTATCTCACTTACCTATCTCTATCTCTTTATTCTTGCAAATTGATGATATATGGATAAACGGCCAAATTTACTATATTTTTAAATCCTTTATTTCTGAAAATTAATACACTTTCCGTCCTCCAATCGAGCTGAAATTTTGCATATCGACTTGACGTCGATGACAATGCATTTTTACATGCATTTTTATTCACGCATACACACACGTACACAAAAAAAAGTACAAATTTATCTCAGATGTTCGGGCAAGTACTTACTTTCTGGTACTTTTCTGTTGCATAAATCATGAACATTTTAGAATTTATCTCTATATTTAAAATTGCTATAAAACAAAATGATTTTGTTTATGGTGAATTAGAAAAGTTAAAAAATTTAAAATTGTAACTTCGGAATGTATATCCACTACATATAGATATTGTATATAAAAGCAACGGTAGGAATATCCAAAAAAAAATTTAATGCAGTTATCGAGGATTATTAATTTAGGATATACTGAATTCGAGCTTTTATAGGAATAGCCTATACATTTACTGAAAACATGATTTTGGGAGGGATAGACACATAAAATCTACAATTTAGTACAATCTAAATTAGAAACTCTCGGTGATTACATTAAATTTTTTTTAATTTTATTTATATTGCTAACTTTGCTTTTATACATATATTATTATCAGCGAGTTTCAGTGAGTTTAATGTGAACTAAATTTCTGAGTTCATCCAGCGTAATCAAGTTGTAAACAAGCTGAAACCATGACGTTGGATTTATAATTAAAACTATGTTTTGTGAATTTTTTTATTATTATTTAATACAATCTTATACAATTATATATGAAGTGATATACCGCGGACTAATAGAAAGAGATATGGTTTCCTATACACTGCGACCGATTTCTATAATGGAATCCCCAATTCCATAAATAGTGTAGAACTATTCAATAAACAGCTGAAGGGACTCGTGTCGGGGAGGAGATAACTGTTTAACAAATCAATGTGCTGATATTTAATATGTGTACCCACTTATTTTACTTTATTTCTTGTCCCCTTATACCAGCATACAATTGCCGTTTGGGGACATGCTATTTAATTTTTAATTTTAATTAATACAAATAATTAATTAATGAAGTGTGATCATATAAGAATATGTAAATAAAATAAATATTATTATATATTATTATTATGGTAACATTATTTTTAATTATTTAACATTTGTCAAACTTTACAAAACCTCTATCTTAATAATTTAAATTTGTAGCTTTACTTATGTACAAAATCAAATATTTTATTTATTTACATCTCCGAAACAAGGCAATTCCTGTTCTAACTAAGTTCTGCAATTAAGTGATTAAAATATAAACTTTGTTATCCGCGAAATGAGTTTTTCCTCATTTTCAGAATTACGAGAGGTACGCTGAACCAACTTTGGCGAGAGTATGGTGCACAAGTACGTAAATAAATCACATATAACTTTTGACATATCAAATAATCCGCTTTGGCTCTGACGTTTTGCCATAGACAGCCGATCGATCTGAGTGTGTTCACGGGGGCATGAAATTGATTGAGTGGATCCAGCTGAATCGTTCCATATAAAGGTTCAAACAGTCGGAGATCGGAAAAGCAACGAGGCAGCAAAACAACGACACCCAGTATAGAATGAAAAACAGCCAGTCTGCAATAATCCGTAACCTGAACTAATGAATAAGTTTTTTTACTCATTCGTTCAAAGTGACGTACCCGGAATATGTCGATATATTTCTAGATAGACTTCAATGCTTGAAAACTTATCTAAGTCTTTTCCTCTTCAGACCTAATAACGCTTTTCTGTGATACTCTGAATTGAAATCTTAATCTGTTTTGTTGAAAGCCGTCAACAATATATTTCGGTGAGCGGAGATTTAGTCGTTTGTCCAAATGAGCTATTCTTCATTTCTATACGAGATTGTCGAAGAATATTCGTAGATTTCCTATGAGCAAAAAAAGTTTTTTCGAAATTGAATTAGTAATGAAACATGACGGAGAGTGTTGGTGATGTATGATTACCAATTTATAGGTTGAATAAGAAGTCCGTCTTCGCCATCCGGCTCCTTAAATGTTCTGAGAAGTATCGTACGCGTTTTTGTCAGTACCATGGTCAAGGAGAGAACAACGAACTAAGACAGCGTACTTACGCTTTTATCAGGTCTGTTCACAAGGTAATTATATATCATTTTACATCTGTACAATGCACCGGCTAAACAATGGAACGGAATAGGGCCGACGCAATAAAGAAGAAAAATGATGAAACAAAAAGGAAGAGGAGGAAAACTTTTCTCTCAGAACTCCACTACCCACCGGATGCATTTGCAGAACTTGTTGAAGGGTGTGCAATCCCAGAATTCGGCTCCTCAGCCACGCTCCGATACGAAATTAAATCATGGCATCCTCGCAATAAGTGACCGCCGATGAAGTTTTATGTCGACGGAATGCAGCAAAATACATGTATTAATAATTTTGTATAAATATACAAATTTTATCATACCTTTTATATCCTGAATTACTTCGTTGAAGCGTATTACTCTGTAGATGGATTCATCTCAAATAAATCAAATTCCTTCAATCGTTAGAATAGTATTTGTTATATAAACTGTAGTATTTGATTTTCAATTTAAATTTTATTTGTTCCCGAAGATAACTTTAAATAAAATTCTCTCTAAATTTAAAACGAGTAAAACATAAAATAACATCGGTATGAACAAAATAAGAGCAAAAAATCAATTTCAGCCGGAGTCTATGATGATTGGTGCGAAAAAAGGTGATAAAAAATAAAGCGACGCACGTCCCGCCTATAAGTTGTTTTGGGAAAATAGCTTTTGAAATTCACTTTAGATTTATTATTAGATTTTGAGATATCCAGAATAGTGAGCAAAATGAAAAGGGTTCTGGAGTTCAAGAGTTTTGGAAATGAACTGCTGACTGAGTGTAAGAAAAGTTCGTCACGAAATTGTGTAAATTTAATGGTGGATACTCTCCGAAACAGCCTCCTAACTGTGGTTAACGACTCAAACATTTTCTGCGTTTATATAGTTATTATAATTTATTTCATAACTTTGTGATCTGCTTATTTTCTCAATAGATTCATTTTATATTTAAGTTTTATTTTACTTTACACCAGTATCGTGACCAAAAGTGACTTTCTACCAATGTTCTTATCTCTGAAACTAAACAACACACTGAATATCGACTGAAAATCGTTCACAACATCAAATTATTTTTATATGGAAACAACATATGATTCAAATGACTAGAAATCGGTCGGAAATATTTCTTGGTAAACAGCATTTGACTTATTTAAAAATTATTATAAGCTTGTAAATTTTTAAACAATTATAAAAATTGTTCGAAGAATATTTTTTCTTCTGAAAGAAGGCTTGAACTTTGTGGTGACACAAACAATCCTGATGAAGAGAACATTTTTCTCGAAACATGTTTATTGTATAATCATAAAGTGGTGAAAACAAAGTGACTTGTGATTTATTTTAATTATAAAAAGTCAAACTAAATCAATTAATTATTATTATTTCCACCAAATCCATTTAATATGCATAATAATTTCGTCTATCTGTCCGTCTATCCGTGCATCAATTCGTAACTTACTGGAATCAATACATTAGATTATTAGAGTGTGTGAAACGCAATCAGCGCGCGGCTCAATCAACACGCAATGGTTGAAATCGCACGGTCTTGACATTTTTATATTACTATTTTATTAAATTAAATTTTAGATTTAAGCGAATAGTCAATTAATAAAAAGCAAATAGTTTTCTATTCATGAATTCTCAGCTTTAAAATCCTGCAATTACCATGGCCCGTGATTTTTCACAGGTGTACGGTTAGTAAAATTATAATTAAACCACTCAGAGGCAATATTAATATGTTTTTCAACCAATTTCATGATGATCATAAATAATCTCTACAACGTTTAAGCCAAATCCATCTATAATAAAATTTATCTTAACTTATCTCTTAGTAAATACATATCCACTGAAAATGAAGTACCTAATTACTAATTTCCAAAACATACGAAATCCAATAAAAAACGTACCGTTCATATAATAAGATATCCATGTTCAAACGTAATTTCTGCCCGAACAGAAAAACTAATAAATACTACCCTTTTCGACAATATCAATATAACTATCATACCCATATCAGACAACTTTGATGTTTTGACAGCGCGTCTCAAAGAATTTTCCTTTGTCGATAAACGTCTTTGATCCTGATGTATATCGATGATATATTTTCATTTAAAATGAATTATTCGCCCCTTTGTGACGACAGATGTTTATTTGCTCATTTTGTACTAATAATAAAACGTACAACTTATGTCAAAACATTAGATATTTAGAAACGAATGAAAATATTTTTTTGAGATGATATATTTGTTATCCCCTGTAATAATATTTTCGAAAGTCTATCTGTAAAGGTAATTAGAATCCAATAGCTGATTTTATTCTGTTTAACAAAATTAGTATGATTTCAAAATGTTTCTTAGAAAAATTTTTTTCTTCATGCTTTTTTAATAAAATACGCTGAATTAGACATTTTTTAAATATTTATCCGTCACTAACGCTACCAGCTGACTTGAATAATAATGAGGTACAATATAATAATAAAATATAGCAAGCAAAAATTCATGATTCTCTATTTAATAATGTCCATTACTAATGTTATCAAGTTTCGCTATTCTACTTTTATTATATATATGGCCGAATACCGGTTAAACCGAAATTAAACTTCTTTGGCGTGATTGTGATAATTGATATTTACAAATTGGTTAAAAATGTATATTAATACATTCATACGATGTCTAGCGAGGTGATAAATATAATTTATAACACTTTAATGTAGTTAAATTATTAATATTTATTTTTTAATATAGTTTATCAAATGTAACTATTGGTTTGTGATAGCTTAAATAATTGATACATGTCTTAGAGAGACTTACTAAAAAGTTTAATATATTTATATGAATGTGTGTATATGTATGTTTGTACTAACCAAAAAGTTGTCATGTGTCCAATAAACGCCAATTTATCGCGCTGAAATGAAACTAACCCAAGCCAATTCCAAAATTATATCATTTTTATAGCCAATATTAACAAGATATGGTATGGGAAATATTTCAATGTCAAAGCTAGATACAGTCTTGTGAAATAAATTTAATAACTTAGCTACAAAAATGTTGTGTAATTAAGTTTTTTATGTTTAACACATGTCATATGCAAGCAAGAGGAGAAAACTTGATGCCTTTAAAATTTGTTTCAGCAGATGCTAGTGATGGTTAAACCGTTATATTAAGTGATTATTTTCGGTACAGTTCTTTGGATTTGTATCTGATCGTATCGATGATTGATTCGACGCAATCAGATACAAATCTTAAATAACGGTGTGTGTTACCAGTTTAAATACTTAAGCTTTAATTATTTTAAACTAGAGAAGCTGGGTGCGACTGGAATGATGAAAAACCAAAGGAAGAAGCCGATCTCTGACTCGATCAAGGACACTACTGGCTATCCTGTTGTTATGGCTATCCAAACAGCATGCTGCAGAAAAGAGTGGAAGAAAATTGTTATGGACTTATGCAGACCATAACCTGGTGGTTGTGAACTTTAGTAATAAGGCAATCGACTTGAAAAGAAAAAAAACAAAACCGATTAATATGTTATTAAATTTGTGATAATGATAACTACGTGATATTGCCATGGATTCGCGGTGGCGGATACTAATAAAACACTTAAAAATCAATATAACTTTTTTAAACACATACTTGTAGACACAAACTTAACTGAAATACTATTCTGCAATTTAACTGACTCGCCATTAGAAAATTCCACATGCAGTAACTTTTTATTCGTTGGTTGTGTAATCTCTCACGCACGGTTAAAAATCATTTTATAAGAAATGTTTTTTCTTCAATTTTCTCTTATATTTTCCTGAATTCTACCAGTTTTCATCAGTAATTTCAAAAATGACTGTTCTCTTCATTTTTCGAATCTCGTGACAATATTTTACTATAATTATTTTATTATACACTATTATAGGAGACAGGCATAGTGTGTAGACTTATAAATTCATAATTTTAAGATAATAAATTAGTGACACCGTTAAAAATTTTTAGTTATCAAGTAATTGATGAATTAGCTGAGAATTCTATTATATTTTTATCTACGTTTTACATTACGGCTTGTTTACATGCCAATCTTATATATTTATATAAAATAATATTATTTAATTACTTAAATATTATATAAAACCACTATTTATTGAATTATCAACATTTTTCTGGGTATATGGTCCCTTCATCTTTCATGTAATTAGTAAAATATATTTGTGTTTGTATATTTATTTAATTTATGTAAGTAATTCTTGTTTTATTAGGCAGTACCCCGCCTACATTGATGCCATTGTCCGTGCGAACATGACCCTTGTCCCGTGTGAGGGCCTTCAGGGCGGGAATTTGACCTGCGAGGAAACCCCAGGGCGGCTGTAAGTCCCGTCCCCCGCTCTCCGCGCAAAATGCCGCCCAGGACTCATTCCAATGCCGCTGTGTGACAGAGGCAGGGTATCAGCATTTTCTACGTATTTTAAATGACAAAATTTATTTGTATTTTAATTTTTCGGCACGAAAATATTTTTATGGTAATTTATTGACATTAATTATAAACGAAGATACCTTTTAATAAATATTTTATTAATTAAGATATATTTTAAATGTTTCAAAGACACGCAACTACTTTTTGTAGGTATGGAAGCCTTTTTTTTGAGTTCCTATGAGACTTATGACGTTTCATATGGCTGGCTTAAGTGATCACTTCACACAATACAACGTTCACCAATTCCACCTATGATAGGCTACTACGTGTATCAAAATTTTGTAAATTGTATATGTGTTTAAGTTTTCCTTTATAAGAATTTTCAAATTAAATTTAATCAATCCATCTACAAAAAATGTGGATGTGTAAGAATTATATTTGTGTCTGCTTTTACTGTGCAACTGATACATATTGAACGCCAAAAAAGATAAGCAATATAAAGTAAACATTATATTTTTAGGATAAATTTCAGCGATAGCGTGTAACTGAAACATTAATTTCTTTTATCAATTTTGATTCATTATGATGAGTAAAAAATGTAGACGTTAGGAAAGAATATAAGGCTGATCTTAACATAGTTAATATAATCAAAAAAGGGTCGCTCAGATGGTTTGGGCATGTTGAGTGAATGAATGAGGAAAGAATGGTAAGAAAAATATATGACGCGAGTGTTGGCACCAGAAAGAGAGGATAACCGCAGAAGACGTGGCATGACCAGATTTACCAGATACTGGAGGAGGGTCCTGTTAGAAGCCTCAACTTGAATTAAGTCAGGACAGAGGATCGCAGCGCTCTATTTTATCTGCCTTCGCTCGTGGAGTAACGATTTAATGGTAAATAAATCAGTGGAATGAAAAAGCTTTGGATGCCGTTCGCGCTAATGATAATTACAACATACATATGAAACGGGTTGTAAAACTTTGTGGTGGATTCCACCACACGGGCGGCATCTGGCGTCCATGGGAAGCAACCAACCTACAGCCGGCGAGCAGAAAGACCTTCATTCCCGTTCTGCTCGCTCGACCGCCAACACAACAAGACCCGCGTAACGCGTCGCGACTTTGTTACATATTAGACATTTAAACTCGCGCGTACCAATATGCACTAATAAAACCGATCCGCGGTCCCGCGATCTCTTGCTACTAACATATTTAAGATTAACGCCTTTCAACTTATATTGTATCTTGATTAAATAAACTCCTTGTGACTTGCACACGCTATATTCAGTGCATCATTTAGTAGGAGTTAGAAACCTCGCGGCGACCCTGCTATCTGGACCAAGCTGCATCACCAAAACGTGAGTACCTTCTGGTAATATACCCTAGACACACTGGTTGCAGCTTCAAAGTGCAAACGATATTGGGATCCCTGTAGCTTTGGAGTCGGGACCGCCTAGGTGCAGTACCGGAGTCTTCCCCGGTCCAGGCCATAGCGGCACTTATAGACCTTTCCCATAACTTAAATATATACAAGTAAATTTATAATAATTCAATATAATTTGCTGACTGATTTATAAATGCATTCGAAAATATTCATAAATATTTACCCAATTTTTAATTGTAATGTAATATTATCATATGAATAAACTTTCTCAAAAATGTTGGTGACGTTATTTTTAAATGTGTCAGTATTTTTGACACCCCTGAGTAGGCTTCCCTAACAACCTACGCCTCCCACCGGGCGTTTGTTTTTACGAGTGGACACGGTGTTAGGGCGGCAATAAATTCTAGTGTGAGTCTTACGGTGTACGTCAAGCTTTATTAAGGTACAGCCCTGTTAAATGCGCAGGGCGAGATGAATTCATTGTCGGGCAGGGAGTAGAACTGAGTCCCTTAAAAATATTTTCAAATGTACAGCCACGACTGTAGCGTGGAATCGATAAAGTCGTGTTATATGTTACGAAATACAAAGGCTGAATAAAATAATAAATGCTACTGGCGTCTACTGTTAGATGTAATGCACTTGCATAAATTTTAAACTCTACCTTATATTTCTTACTTTTTAATTTTAATTTTATTTCTGTCTTTGATTTAACAAGGTTTTGATTTTGTTATTTGTTTCCCTGGTCTTATTTTGTTTTTATTTTCTTTTTTTGTTTCGCGATTTGATTCCTGCCGGCAGTGATTTTCCGGACTGGCGAGTCCTTTGCGTGTCTGTGATGTCCTTTTATTTTCTTTTTCCAATCTCAAAATAGTGAGAAAATTGGTATGACACGTATTCCGTGTGCGTATATTTTTAAAAGCATAAAAATTGCTCCTAATACTAATTATTAATAAATATATTATTTTAATATATTTTTTACATTCTTATCTTTTATACGTCATATTAATACATGAAATTGCGATTTAACATAAATAAATACTATAATGTAAAACAAAAAATTAAAATCGTTTGTTATGTTGACAAAATCTCGATGGCTTCGGACCTATCAGCGTCCTGATTGCCATTTGATACTCCCTTTCAAGATAAACTTCGGAAATTTTCAATTCTTGACTTGAAGTCTTACAACAGTATCCTCTCCGATATTGATTAAATATTTACAATTCGCTTATGCCGCCACGAATCACAAATTCTATCACTTTTATTTTGTTTCGTAATTTCCGAACTCTCTTATGTTGAAAAAAATATTTTATTTCATAAATTATTTTCAATATTCAATCTCAATAATTTTTTGACATTGAGAAGTTGTAGAACTCAAAAAAGTCTATAAAAAGTCCGCGACGATATATATTTAAGTGTAGGTTAAGGTTTATCCACAAATTGAAAAGTTACTAATAATCTACACGTGCAAAGCCGCGTGGATAATTTTCTACATAAATCAATAATTTTGATTCAAATTTTAACTTTGAAAAAACAATGAAACCTTTGTATGAACTGCTAGTCTTTTGATAAAATACTCAGTAAATACACAGACATGCTTACAAAATCAGTTATCAATTGAGGTGTATAAAAGTGAAGGTAGCAAATATATCACTGAGGTATTTTTGACACAAATATAAAAAACCTCTCACTACTCAAGAAAACTTCTCTGAAATCTATGAAACCTACATATTGTTGGAAATAAGTTCTTAAAAACATTTTCCACTCCGGGTTTTTTTTAATATACATACACGTAAAATAAATAAATATTAAACTTTTAAATATGGATATTCAATTCAATTCAATTCAATTTATTTATTCAATAATATGTACATTACAAACTTAAATTCAATGCATACCTATTATGAAGATAGAGAGACAGAGATACAGAGAGACAGAGAGGGAGAGAGAGACAGAGAGGGAGAGAGAGACAGAGAGACAGAGAGGGAGAGACAGAGAGACAGAGACAGAGAGACAGAGACAGAGAGAGAGAGAGAGAGAGGGAGGGAGAGAGAGAGAGAGAGAGAGAGAGAGAGAGAGAGAGAGAGAGAGAGATATATATCTCTATACATATTATATATATATTAATATATATATATATATATATATATATGTTGCTGTGATTACTATCAAATAGTAGACGCTGCTGTTTTTGCTATTTGTGAAAATATTTGGATATTGCTGTCTACAATGAAGTTCATTTCAAAATGGACATCAAATATCAATTTAGTATGAAGAGGTCATTTTGTCACGTGACTCATCCTGTCATTGGGGGTTGATTGATGGAAGTAAATTTTGCTGCCTTGCTTTTACTAGTGATTTGGAAACATGATTTTTGGAAGGAATAGCGATATCATCCCTATAAAATCTCGAATTCAGTACATTCAAAATAAGTAATCCTCGGTGACTGCATTTGAATTTTTTTTTGTATATCGATACCATTGCTTTTATATCCGTCAATTGTGAAATTGAGATTGTTGCCATATAATCATATACACATATATATCGCCTTGTATTCCTGTTATTTATTTGCAAGGTGGCGCTTTTGTTCCTTATCGTTTCATGTGCAAGAAAGTTTACAGAAAGGCAAAAGGTAAATGTGCAGTGCACCATCTTTAATACCGTCATCTTCATCACCAGCCGTTTTTTATGCACTGCTGGATAAAGGCTTCTTCAAGCATCTCCTAGTTTTTTCTGTGAACTTTTATTCGCTGCCACGTATTTCTGTACAATTTGAAGGTGTCGTCAGCCCAGCGGGCTTTAGGATGATCTGTAGGCCTCTTGATTCCCCACGAATATCACTGGATGACTGCATTCATCTAGTCAGCCATTTATAGAATACATTTTATTTTTCTTGGTGTATACTTACAATTACATCAACTGATATCCCTGTTTTTTGTGTGATATCTAACATATATCCATGGGTCCACTCTCATTGGTTAGAACTATTATAACAATCATGTCTTAACCGCTATAATATAACATTGTACGCTTCGTCAATTTTAGTCGTTGGTACATAAAATAAATACATTTATTATATAATTTTATAAATTGGTTATTCTATAATTTACTAATTCATTCGGCCAGAGTGTCTAAATATTAAATTAAAGACAATATTTTCGTTAAATGATTAAAATATTGACTTTTACCGTAAATAAATACATCTCGTCTTTATCGTGCTGGAATAACAATCACAAAATTATAACCATAATTTTATCCTGAAAATAGAGGGAATGCATGCCCCTTTATTTTACTTCTCTGTTATTTCTGATCTTCTGTTATGTTAAAAATCCATCTATTGCAGACATACGGGAGACACGCATTGACTGAAATTTTTTCGTTTTAGACAGTGGAAGATTACTTTTAAAATCATATTCATATTTCCGTACGCATTCCATCCTAGCTATATTCTACGAAAAATGTCATTGACGACCTAACATAGAATTTTCATAACATGCCTATATTATAAATAAAGTATAATTATATGTTTTTGTATTTAAATTGCATTGTATTTATGCATAATAATTTTGAACAACGATATTGAAAGCTGAAACTTAAATAATTCAAAATTTATTTAGTTCTAGCTGTAACCCGTCAAAAATAACGGTATTTTTAGATGTCGGTTCCTAAAGGATATGTACTTACTTATGTTTAGCCGACACCCATGAAATAGTAATAACGATTTTTGTCAAAATAATTGAACATTTTTTTTTTGTATTAACTTTGCCGGCGATTGAGCGGAACATGAAATGGTTCGCGTCTTTGCAAGTCCTATATGTACTGTATTTTTGACTGACTGATGCAGGGTCAGAGATGGCAACATCGCTATCGTTGCCGCCTTCATGTTTGCTGGCCCGGGGTTCAAGCCCCATCTTCGGCCGTTTAATTTTTTATTTTTTTAATTTTTTAATTAAATTTAATTTTTAATTAAATTAAATTTTAATTTTTTAATTTTTTGGCCGTGAATTCGAATGAAATTACGAAAATTACGCGAAGTTACGGGGACAAAAAGGCAGACGGACGAACGGATGGACGGACGGACAGACAACGAAAATTTTTTTTGCAAACTAATAAGTTCAATAATTTTCAAAAAATTATTTAAATTATTAGTTTGTTACATGTGCAAAACTGATTCGGGAATAAAAGTTTCTAAACGAATTTCAGGCAAGTGATAGGCGGATTTAAAGTCAATTTCAATATGTTACTTCATGTGAACAGTACTTTGTAAGTTCTACGGCTTTGCAGATAAAAGTTTCTTTGTTATATAAATAATAACTAGACATAATTTGATTTTGATGTCTTGATAAAATTTTACGAACAAGTTTACCATTTGTATGAGGTGTGTAGTATAACCATTAATCAGCAATCATTGTGAAATGAGAACAAACAAAAGTTGTAATGAAACGGTACTCACTAGTTTTAACCCTGTGATACTAAGCTAATCCCATTAATAAAGTTGGTGAAATACGAATATCCAAATATTCCAAAGTCAACTTCATAAAGCATTTTGTGGAAGTATGTTATTATTTTTTAGTTATATTATCCATTTGTTAAGTTTCAAACAATCTCATTGCGGAAAATTTTGAAGATTAATACGATATATCTTTTAAAAGAAGACTCAGAGTATAATAATGCACAGGTACACGATTAAACATTTTATTTAGTCTTTCTTATCAATAAATGTCTTTCTATAAGAATTTTTACTATACATTTTAGAAGAGATTTAGAAGAATTCTCATTATCAATAATATTGAAATTATTAATTGATATAGCAGTAGCTTTGTGGTGCAACATGCATTATTGCAACATAATATATGCAGCATTATATGCATTAGAAGAGTTAAATTTATCACTACTAAAAACATCACTACTTTAATATTACTAATATAATTCATAACTATATATGAGGTGTCAATTATTTTTAATGTTTTACTGCAATTACTAATATGTTATCATATGTCGTGGCTGTGGGAATACAAATAAAAACATTGGAAATAAACTAACGATTTATTAATAAGTAATTAATTATTTATTCGAATTCTCACTATTTCGTAATTTATCTCTTGTCTATGAACTCGTTATAATTGCTTAGTAATATCACAGTATACTAAAAACAGTAATACGTCTTCATACAAACTGGCCGCTACCCATTAGAATGTGAGCGTGCGTGCTCGGCGCCGTGTACGCACGCACTGTGACGCACACATTGACAGAATATGGGGGCACAGTGCCATTCGCGCTCGCAGCCGCCGCTTTAGAAAAAAAATTCGCTTCCTGAAAAAAATGCCTTTTTTATGTTTGTGGTGCTTTACTAAAAAGGTGTGTTGATTATCACAAAGGCTGTGAGTTTTTAAAAGTCTACGTTGATGTAAATCAGCGTTCTTGCAATTTAAGTGTAGAAACTAGGTATACTTATTACAGAAATTTTCGGGTTTCGTGTCTACCTTATGCGTCGAAATCTCAGACGCTACGAGTTAAAAGAAAGGGAGTAAAAATAAAGTGACAATCCTAGCGTCAATGCGAGAGTAGGCTTATAACTCGCCGACAGGCCGGAGATAAACTACTGTTCTAGGTATACTGTGGTAATACTTTTGAGAAATTTTTGTTTAAATACCGCACAATAGTAGGTACTACACTTACTATCTGTCGCTTGATTTACAACTCCCGATGGTAAGTCTGTTTTTGTCACGGTTCGCTTGTATCGCGTCGTAAGAAACCTCAAAATAGCATTGACGTGCCGCGGCCTGGGTCCATTATTTATACAATCACGTTTGGATTTTCGAATTGTCAAGAAAATTCTTTGCTTTTCTAATGACCAGGAGAAGGTAACCGTCGCTTTCAGACGTCTCCAGAGTTTTGTAGATAATATAAAAGTTAGATTAGAGAGTTTAGAAAGTGTTAGAGAGTTCGATATTAATGTTCCACAGTGATATATAACGAGGAATTCCAATTGTGTGTAAATTTCTCCGACTTCAATCATCACGTTAAAATATTGATGTTTCTATCATAAAAATGTCTTTTGATAACACCAAATTTCAGTATTGATTGTTTTTTTATCAGGAAAACCGTTAAAGTGAACAAATTCAATCTCAATTTTATCAACTACTAGCTGTTCGTACCCGGCGTTCCTCGGGTTTAGGATTTAGCTAAAAATAAGTTTGTACGGGGACACAGAGGTTCCATTATTTTGCAAAGTCAATAAAATTGAGTCAAATCGATCAAGCGGAGTAAATTTGTATAGAAAATTACCCGCGCGGCTTTGCACGCGTAGATTTTTAGTTACTTTTAGTCATTTTTTATCAATTTATGTATTAACTTAGCATATAGATATATATGGCCGCGGACTTTTTTAAAGGACTTTTTGAGTTCTACAACTTTTCTATAGAAAGTATTTAAATATACATTTAAGGCAGGGTTCGTAAAAAATCCATCGCTCGACCATTTTTTCGTCGACTTTAATTGTAAAATAGGTCACCACGAAAAGGGCGACCTATTTTTTATTTTAATGAGATAATGTATAGCTTATGTCCTTCCTAAAAATCCAGACTAAATACTGATAAAAGGATTTTGAAATCGGATGAGTAGTCTCGGTTATTATCTACCTCATATATCCAAAATTACAAACTTTACCTCTTTATATATTAGTATAGATTACTTATTTTAATACATATAATATTACAGTGTTAATATGAATTACTAATACTAATATCAGAGCGGTGAAGAAAAATAATATATTTTGATCAAAAGTTACTAATAACTTAATAACGTAATACCAAAGTCCAAGAACTTACAAAATTACTTTTTAACTTGTTTCTGCTACGAATATCAAGATGCTGTTTCCTCGAAAAAAAAAATAATTTGTCAGTTATTTTCGCAACCATCATTGTTTTTTGATGATGTTTTATTCTTTTTATCACACTATTACAACTCTTTCTTGCACAAAAAATACCGCAAGCTTTTGAAATTTCATGTTAAAATACATAAAAGGACTATAATAGTGAGGACTATTTTAGTCGTAAGTACAAAAACGTAAGATGATACTTAAATATAATTTACACATACTCTTTTTCATCATACTTACCCTACTTTGAGCTTAATATCCTCAATGAATGTCGCATAATATTTTTGCGTTAGTACTTTTGAGCTTATTTGATAATTTGTTGAAATCCTATAATCCGTGTTTTATTACTTCATAAAACTTATAAATAGCTTACTCTCTTCAATGTAAAGATTAATTAATATTTAAAAGAAAAAAATATTTATAATATCTTGATGTTCTCAGATTTTCACGACTTTAAGGAACTTCTGTTAGCAAATTTCTGTTCTATTCTGTCGCTTACACGTGATCTTTCTGGCCAAAGTTTCGGATGCCATTGCAGGATGTATTAGATGTCAGACCTATCTTAATCTGGATATAGATCTGTCTATCAGATCTAATGTGTGAGTTTTAATATTATAGCTAAGTAAATAAACAACACATTTTCAAAAGAAAAAATATATTTATTTATATTTCCTTAGAGGCTACAAAACTCTGAGTACTTAAAAATTCAAAACTAATTAGGCGCGATCACCTTATCTACAGTATCGCTACATTCTAAAGTGATAAAATTTGCTATGACAAATTGACTAACTTTATTTCATATAAAATATTAAATATATATAAGTTTATGTGTACACCCTACAGAATATTTTATCCGGAAAATATCTAAAGATTTTTTTTCACTTTTAATGTTCTCATTTTTGCATTACTTCTCACAGTTTTTTTTTAAACACAGATTTAAGGTCAGCTTACACTTAAGTACCATAATGTTGAATTTCGGAAAATGTATTCATCGCGATTTGTGTGTAACACGGTGAAATCACGGAGAATTGTGGACTATCAAAGCGCCCTTATAAGACTCCCTTGCCGATCGTTATCCGTGAATTTGATGAAGGTATACCACTCGGTACGAGGTTCTTTATTCGCACGCTGTGGTATTACACAGATTCTCTTTAACGCGATTGGTGAATAACAGGGCATTTAATATTGTTCAGAATCATGTAAACAACATAACCATTTTAATACTGTTAATATCAAAGCAATTAGTATTGCTCAAAATCAAACTTAGTAGTCATCGTGAACCCTTTTAATTTTGTTTAATATCAAACCATTCAATGTTGCTCAATTTCATACATAATCATCATGAGCCCTTTTGGATGTTCTTAATACAACCCTCTTGATATAATTTATATTTCTATACATAGTCTGTTTTGTTTCATTAGTGTTTTATATTAATATAATTTTGTTTTATCTTGTAAGAGAGTGGAAATATTTCGTTATTTAATTAATGGCGTTATTTAATTTCACTATTTTTTTTAACGTGTGGATTATTGATAGGTAATGACCCTAGTACATTATAGAAACATCTAAAAAAATTAGGGTGATGACATAATCACAAATACATTTTTTACTGTAGAAAAATTAGTAGAAAATAAAATTTAAATATGTCTTGTCAATATTTTAATTGATTTAAATATGATATAGGTAATATGATAATTGATTTATATATATATATATACTTGTAAAATTATCGCTCGAATGTAGAGAGCGTACGATCCATGTTCAAAGCGGTCCATTATGTGACGAATAATATTGATTATTGTTATTGATCAAAAATAAGCATTTTTTTCTTACAATGTACTTACTATCAAGTGCCACATAATCCAAGGCTTCCATTGTGGACAACATAAAGGATATTTGTTCCCCTCTCGCTGAAGAGTATTAATATTATTTGTCTTCATTTCGCCCTCGTCTAAGTCCTACTGGATTATATGAGAGAGCTTTATGCGTGTTAGGGGCTTGTCTGTTCTCCATTTTGCCCAGCCTACCGCGTCTTATTTTTTTTCAGGTACTCTGAGAAATATTCACTGCCCAAAGATAACAATTTTTTTTATAATAAATAAATAAATATTTCAATTTGTTCGTTTTTTAACAATCTTCCAATTTATATTAACCGAAATGTATTACTTAATTTTTAGATCATTTATATGAATTTCTTTAAAAAACTGTTTTGCTTTTTGTAGTAATAATATTTACCATTAATTTAAGAGCATTTTAATATTTTTTACGACTATTAATTTTTTTATTGGCAGTCATACAAAGCATATATTTTTCAATTAATTTATTACATTTACCAATATAGGTAATATTATTTATTTTAATTAATAGTACAACGGGCCATGTTATTATAGTGAAATACATACCTATACATTGAGGCTTATAAAAATAGAGATGACAAGTGATTTCGTCGGTAATTGAACCCGAAACCCCCGGTATGAAAAGCTAGTAGGTAACCAAACTGCAAAGGTTGCCAAAGGACATGTAAGTTATGGAGAAAATTTGTAAGGTCGTTATTATTAATGTTTAATTATTAAAATTAATGAACAATATTGATTCGTCACATCCATTATTGCTGTTGTAATAGCAATTTTCATAAATTTTTTTTCACTTTTCCGTCTTAAGCGATTTTCTTTTCGCGTAACACGATTTCTCTCGGCGCGTTACTTTAGACGTATCGAAATGAAGTTACTATCTCCGTACTTTCGCACTTCAAGGTTGTTGATAAAGCGCTCTACATATTTCATACTCTGATAAGGAGACAGACGGAAGGCCTGTTCCACGACGTCAACGTAACAGGATAACGGATAACGTAAAAGGCCATAATTATAGCGGAAACTGAAGGAATTACGTAGCATCTGCTTTTTATGTCAGTTGACGCGTCAGTTAAAATGTGATTAAACACACAGACTCTTCTGAATTGACTCATCTTAAGAGTAAATATTTTGATGTCATGCAAACTGGAACATAACTAAGTTTTCATGTTACGAAAATAAAAATATTTACAAATATTCCCTTATATTTTTATGCGTGTGTAATGTATTAAATAATTATGTTCTGGTATATTGAGCGAATATGTATAGAAATATACATATTTAAAAAATATTTGTTTTGTTATAAACTGGAAATACAAATTAACAATGTATAATAGATCTCAACCACAATAACTAAGAAGTGGATCCCCGTTTATAAGTCTAAAATGTTCGCCAACCATGGCCTAGTATCAATATTTATGGAGATATGTAATATCAAAGTTTTGATTTTTTTTCAATATTTCTGACTTTTTTTGCTATCATTACAATTATATGGATTATAAAAAATTCATAAGTTTCAATACAAGTCAAATAAAATAATAAAGACCTAGCAAAATTTTAAAATACAATTTTTAGAAAATAAGTTTTTTAAATATGGTAATTTTTATTTGACTTGTATTGAAACGAATGATACTCTCTATCTATACCTATAAAACTCAATGTCTGTCTGTCTGTTCTCTATACAAATCCACACCGTTTATCCGTTTCTATTCAAATTTTGCATACGTATGCTTTAGGACCTGGCGGGTAACATAAGCGATATTTCCCCCCTATTCTCTTAACCCTTCTCCTTTCCTGATATATTTTAGATGCAAATCTGTACTGTTTGACCGATAAGGTCTCAAAATTTGAAAACTTATTCTTAAAAACTCGGCGGGTAATATACGCGACATTTCCTCCCCTATTCTTTTAACCCTTCCCCTCCGCTGATATATTTTCGATGCAAATCTGTACCGTTTGATCAATCGGACTCAAAATTTGAAAACTTATTCGTTAGGACTCGGCGGATAACACAAGCTACATTTTCCCCCTCCTTTTTACCCCTTCCTTTCCTCCTGATATATTTTCGATACAAATGTATACTGTTCGACCGATCGGACTCAAAATTTGTAAACTTATTCCTTAGGACCCCGCAGGTAACAAAAGTGGCATTTATTTTCAACTTAACCCGTGCAACGCCGCAACCACGAATAGCTAGTAATTCCTTATACTCTATGTAATTGATATAATCGATGAAATAATAATCATTATAAGTTTTACCTTAATGAAATGAATTTCACATAATGAATGAAATTTAATATAATGAATTTTTCATAATCAATCTTATGTTTTGCAAAAAAAGTTCGAAATATTAAAAAAAAAATGTTAACTTTGATATTGCATATCTCCATAACTATTTATATGTCATGGTTACTTAAACATTTTCAAATCATAATGAAAGCAGGAATCCACTTTTGAAGTATTATGGACTAGCTCTGTTGTACAATGTATAATATGATTAAGTATATTAAATAATTATAACGAATTGAAAATGACTCATAAAATTTCTTCGGCAAACCAATCTCCTCGGATAATTATATTTTTATACTTATTCAGTCAAATATATTTATTATTAAATAAAAATAGTTTTTTAATTTTGGACACACAAAATAATATTTTTATGATTAATATGTAGGTAACTCTGATGAAAGAAATTAATTTTTAGGAAACCAGTTAGTTTAAATAAATGAATTTATAAAATTTCGACTAAATGACAATGTTTTTGAAGTAAACATTTCTTCTGAATCAATCTTTAATGAATTCATAACTTTAAGTAAGGAACTATTTATGTCGAACCTTTATCAGTTACAAAAAAGTCAATATGTTTTATATCGTTTATGTATAAAACGTGCCAAAAAATACACACTGGCTGGTAAAAACAAGCAGAAAATTCATGTACATATTTCAATGAATTATCTTTTATTTAAGATGATATAAGATATAAGTACCAGACTTATATGTATAGAAGCTGTGTCAGCGTGAAGATTTACAGAATATTTTATATACTGAAAATTATCTCATTGAGACAGGGAATACAGGAAAAACTGACAGCTCGTGAGGGTCGTAATGGATGGGACGAATACAAGTTTGAGGGCTTGCAAGGTTCTTATGGCTACTGAAACCATGTCCCGAAAAAAGAAAATACGCAAAATCTGGATAGTGAAAAATTACTGAAGAAAAATGGGGCAATAAAATAAAGAAATTTTCCACTAATACGTTAATATAAACTTTAAAATTAGTGTAAAACATTATATAAATAATTCTTTAAAAGTTTATTGTTATTAAAATATTGTGTGGGACTTGTTTGGGTCTTTCATTCTAATAATAAGTAGGTAGTGGAAACATCAAAAGTATGTGTTTATGTGAAGTTTATCTTTTTTTATATAAATAAATTAATAATATATACTAATATGCAAATAATAAAAATAAAAATAATACGAAGGCTTTCGATAAGGTAAATCAATCCCTTCTCGTAGAAAAACTAGCAACATTCGGGGTACAATGTACCTTACAAAAATGGTTTAAAAGCTACATCACAGAAAGAACACACATAGTTGTCATCAGTGACCACTCAAGCACCCCATTTCACACTACCTCCGGTATAAACCAGGGATCCCGCCTAGGGCCTCTTCTCTTCCTAATATTTATCAACAACATAAAACACTCCAACCTATTACTTTTCGCTGACGATCTCAAAATATAAAAATCAATTAACATTATACATGATTGTAACCTCCTTCAAACTGACCTAACGCACTCCAAAAAATGGTGCATAGACAACGACCTCTACTTCAATACAGAAAAACGTAACTTAATATCCTTCACCAAAAAACGCAGAACCATACAATTTGAAAAAAGTGTCAACCGAACCACGCTTAATCCATTAAAAACTATTAAAGACCTAGGAATAACCTCTGATAACTCTCTTAGATTCAACCACCACATAGACGATATCTCTAGGCGAGCATCCAAAGATCTCGGCTTCATTCTAAGAACAACGAAAGAATTCCACGACTCAGCCGCCTCAATTACTATCTGTAAATCACTCATAAGAAGCCTAATGAAATTATCATCAACAATTTGGTCACCCAATCACGAAATTCGCAACCACAGAGTCGAAAAAATCCAGAAAAAATTTCTTAAATCAATGATACACCGACAAGGCCTAAATGAGTTGCTCGATACATACGACAAAAGACTCGCAAATTTCCAAATAATCTCATTTAAAAAAATATGAAAAATCACTGACCTTATGACACTTCACAAAATAGTAAACAACAAACTGGATTCGCCCTCAACACTCTCGTAAACACATATTAATATAATTAACACTATTCCACACAAAGGTCTACAACTCCAACAAAGGTTATTTCTTTCCTCTACCTAAAATGCTAAACCCAGTACAACGAGGTTACGTCATGTAACCCCAACATCGAGAAATTTCACATGACACAACCTCAGTTTAAGAGAGAAATTATATCACTCCTGACCGAAAATATATGAGCGTGTAGGACGGACTCTTAGGAAGTCAACCTAAACAAAAAAAATTATTACCACAAAGACGAGGGTACACATTTTCTGACTTGGTTGACCTGGAAGCCTACGTGCCTCTTATTTGTCGTGCAGAGATTGTGAACTTCGTTCTTCTTCTAGTTGCATATTGCAATATAATTATATATTTTTTTTATTTTTTTTTATTTTTACGCTTCAACAGGTTAGGAGGTCCCAATTACAGAAGCGAAATACATCACAAAACACCCAGGCTTGAGTAAATCACATAGATTAAAATTGTGACCTCACCGGGAATCGAATCCGGAACCTTCTGTGTGGGAAGCCAGTGTCATATCCACTGCTCTACGAGGGCCGCCAATACATTTTACATTAATATAATGTATTAATGTTTTACTGTAAAATGTAACTATACTAATCACCTTGTCCTAAATGATTATCCATTTAGGACAAGGTGATTAGTATAGTAACATTCCAGGGTCTGTCCTGTCGATAGTTTTTAAATTAATAATAATTATAATAATAATAATAATGATAATACAACGTAACACAATGCAATATTCTGTATTAAATCATTTATATTTGTTGTTGCACGTATTTTAATTATATAAAGGCATCCATTTGGTTTTTGTAAATAACTAGTATTTTATCTTTTATAATATTTTAATATTTATCGAATATTAATATATATCGAAATTCACTTTTACATTTTAATGAACTTTGTTTCTATAATCACTTAAGTTTATATATTTAACTGATCGGTTTCAGACATAATAATTTGCTTCGTCAGTGTGATGTACAACAAATATATTTGTATTTTTTTTACTTCGACGGAATTTGTAGCTGGCTCTTAAACAGAATAAAACTTTATTGGACTGAAGTTAAACTGCAGTAAAAAAAATTGGCTTACAGAACACATGTGCTCCGAAACCGTTAGAAATCAAAATAAAAAACACCAGTGGTCTAATATCAAAAATATTATATTGTAAACATATTATTAGTTTTCTTTGACAGCAAAAAATATTTTACTAATATTTAGCCGTTACAGATATTTGTTTATAAAACTTTGATATATTAATTATTGAGGTTATTCTATAAAAAGGTGTGATATTCATTAAAAAGGTGTTTAGATAAAAGTTTATATAATTTACAACAGTTTGGAGTAATGTATTGTGTTGTTTTACGTTCATGTAAGTCAATGTGATAAAAAATAATTTACACGTTATCAGTTTTACAGTTTAATTGTTTATTACATTTTGTTACAAGTATGTTGTATTCATTCTAAGCTATTACTATTAAGGATATACAAAGGATTCCAGTTCCAACTCCCCCAACCCCACATCATCCAGAATATTTCACCATCACCCTGTCTGAACCAAATTTTCCATACATCGTTACTATTTGGGGCTTGAACTAGATAAAGACATCCCTAATTATACAGTTTGAATAGCAATATGTTATTCCAGCACATGGACCGTTATGTTTTCATATTTATAACTTTTACGGTGTATTTTGTACCGGGCATAAAAAATAATACATTTGCTTAACTTAATTTATTTGGGAGTCACCAAACAGCAATATGCTGTAGATTTTCTGTAGAACTTTAGCGGAATTCCGCCAGTTGGTGGAAAAGGATTTTTTAGATTTATTTAGTGTACGAATTATGTCATTTTTATTGATATCCAGTGCGTGCCATATTTTAGAAAGCAACGCTCGCCAATGAATTTTATTCATAGTTTTACGCTGTATTTACATATTATGGGTTTGCAGAGAGAATAGAATGCGACAATTTTTTACACCAATACGGATCTTTTGTTTTTGTCGTTTACTGGTACATGACAACACTTTCAAATACATACATTTCTTTTAGGTATTAGGTGACAATATATCCTCTTCTGAAACATATTCTTATTAGTCATGCGTGTGAGCGCAATGCACACTCACATGTTTCTATGTATTGTTGTGTCAATTTCATTTAATTACATTGCCGATGAATCGGCGTTTATTTGACAAGAATATACATTTGATTGCTTGATATATACATGTAATACAAATATATTAGAATAATATATGACAAGCTTCTCGGCCACTACCTCCACTAGATATATAGTTATATCTGTTCTGATGTAATATTTGTGTCTTTCTTTTGTGTGCCTGTATATCATCAGTTTATCCACATATGACTCGCATATGATCCAAAACATCCATCTCCCTATGACAGTTAAATTTCAAGCTCTGACACTCACAGATTCAAAATTATTTTAAAATATATGTGTGAAGCATTATCGTGACTTTAAAAGCTATAAAGGTTACATTTTTAATAAAATTTGTTTGACTTAGGATTAGAAAAAGCCATTTAGCTACTTTTTAGGTGCATATAAATCAATTTTTACATTTTGGTACCCAATTCGTTCCTGCGATCAATCAGCGTCATGCTGGTAGTTATCTTTGTTTTGTATCACTGAGAAAAACATCTACCACTCCGCTTTATTTGTCTTGTTTACTTGTTTTAAGGGTGTATAGCCTTAATATCTTATAAAATTCATAAAGGAATTTTCTATTCGAATAAAGTACACATTGTTATCGATCATTACACTATAATTTATAAAACGGGTTTTATAAATTATAGTGTAAGATCGAGAACAATATAACCAAAAATTGGACCAAAAAATGGTTGTATTGGACCGTATACGACTCATATTCTGTGTATACATCTATTATTGTGTCAGTTCATGCTCATTTTTGTGTGCCTGTCTAACAATATGTTAGTATGTGCCCAAGCCTGGGGATTTATGGTACACAAGCCTACCTCAATGGATAATTTTTCATGCCACAAAATGACATTCTTGACCACAAACAGCAATATACATAAATGAAGACGTTGTTTTAAGTAAATCCTATTTGTAATAACCTACTTGAAGTCTTTAATTAAAGGCATTTCTAAAAAAATGGTCCATATGTAAAAACAAAATTTAACATTAGAGAGAAAAAACATTAATATATTTATTTTTTAATATTCTCTTGCCAATTATGGATTTAATTTTACGTTTTCTTTGTATATTTATATAGTTAAGTACTCTCAGTGATATCGTCGAACTGTAGGTATCCACCATTGGTTACTACCAGATGAATAGAGATAAATATATACACTTTTTCCTCGTTTGCCAATTTTTGTGGTTGAATTTCGGCAAGATTGAGTTGACAAAATGGAAAATAAAATACGGCACATAGTGCATGCTGTTATATAGACCATTTTAAAACAACCTTGTGACCTGATTGATGTACTATATACTTGACGCTTGGTTTTTTCGCTTCAACTGATTAACATGTGTATCACTTGAATATCTGTGTAAATTCGCTACTGTTCATACGGAAATTTAAATTAAACTGCTTAAAAGAATTGCATGTTTTAAATTATAAATTTCGAATGCGCCATTTAATTACGTGAAAACAATAAATATTTTATTAACGAGGCATATTGTACATTTGTAAATTAAAAGGATGCCACGGCTGACAGTTTTACCAATTTAAAATAAACCTTCGGTAAAAGCAATGTAGTCTGCTAATTTGTTCCAGCTCCACTTTAATCAAAATATTTGTGACGTCACATTTCCGACGCTGGTTTACAATTTATTCAGTCATCCCGGCAATGCAGGGGTGAGCTTCCTAATACAATTATTCGGAGTTACCTTGCTCGGCGGCACGTAACACAGTTCCAGCAGATTACTACCCCGAGCTAGGACCGTGTTGTAGAAAGAAAGAGAAAACCGCGAACATCAAAGATTGTCTTTTGTAAGGTAATATGAAGTAATATTAGTTAGATTCTGTACAGCAACCTGGAAAAAACTTTTCGACGTTGTTTATTTCTTACGGAAATAAAATGTTTTCTTCTAAAAATAACATACCGTGTGCCAAAAACGTGTACTACCTATACGGAAAGTAGAGAAATGTTCCAGTTTTTTTTCTAGATCTGATTTATTTCGAAATATTATTAATTTGATTTTGTTTTATGAAAAGGCCAGCATCATAGTTTTTAAGTGCCATACATTTTTCAATGCCAAAAAAATTGAGAAGTAGGTCGATGGCGGTTGGCTGCTTTTTTGTATTATTTTTTAATTTATTAGCGAAGTTAAAGACTTACGAATAAGTATATATGTATATACGACAGGCGACTCTCGTAGTCAGTATGCATGACACTGGTTCATTATACTGGAAATTCCGGGTTCGATTACCCTTGAGGTACATACATGTGTGATTTCTTAAACCTCCATGATTTTATGATGTATTGCTACAGTATTTTAGCCTCACATGTTGGAATCAAAAATAAAATATTTTTATCTTATTTTAAACAAAAAAAATATGTAGGTATTTTCAATATTTTCAAAATAATAGAAAAAACGTTTTTACCATGAAAATATGTCTAACTTTATGGACTCTTGAAACGAAGTTTGAATCCATTATCATTATTCAAATATCATATATTCACATACGATGTACATATTATATACGTAGGTATATAGAATACTCGTAGATCAAAAATTTTTTTATAATAATAATTTTCTCCGTGAGAATATAAAGATTTTGATGTTAAGATGAGAAGCATATAATTCGAAGTAGGTATATTGTTTAGTATAGAAGTGAAAAATTTAACCTTTTTTAATAAAAAAAAAACTTTTGACGCATGTTTTAACTCATAAAACACTGTAATGTAACTGTAATTTTGTTGTTTACAATACGATTAATTAAATGAATATTTTATTCGAGATGATAATTATTATCGTTGTTATTAAAAGTAAACTGATTTATTGCATCATTAAATGTCGGCATTAACGCCAGCTTTGTGCTTTATGTAATAATATTTTATCACCCCGAGGTGGTAAAATTATTATTATTCGTAAATGTCTCAACATTATATCCGAAATTATAACCTTATTATTTTATGTTCAAATTGTTTAAAAATTACATGATTTTCATCGCATTTATTTAAAAATCTTTAAGACTTATTACTTTCTTATCAATATTTTTATATTAATCTTATAATTCTCAGAACACAATTATTGGATTGTGTCCACAGAGGGATATTCATTAATTAAGATAAATTACAGAAGTCTCACAGAGACGAAGCCATTTATATGAAAAACGCGTATGGAACTACTTATAGGGTGGCCCAGGGCTTACGATTTATATACGTTGGCTTATTGAGTTGAATTATTGGATAAATGGATTTTCGACTCCAGACAGTCCTGAGATTCACAATATTTTGCTTCCATGAGATTCTTTGCAGACAAATATTGACTTTCATAGCAAATTTTCTGTCTTGAATCTCGCTTCAGGCATGTGGTGCGTTAAATTTTACTTTATAGACCGAATACTCGCTTCATCAGTTAGCTGGATTAGAATCTATCTATATAACAGCAGCTAGAACGAAATAGATGTTGATTATTTCGTGCCTTCTGTTTTTCCAACTTTTAGAATAAATAATTGTATGTATTAATTTTGATGTTCTCTTTTTTTGTAACAAGAGGAGATCTTTGTTGCTTTGGAAGCCTAGTAAAACTCGTTCCAGGTATCTTATTGGTTTAAAGATATAATGTTCACGATGCGGTTGCTGCCTAGTAAGATAGAGTGACCAAAATGGCGCCTCTTGATTTATACCATTCGCTCTCTCTCTGTCTCATACATCTCTTATTCACACGGATAGACGTTCATCTAGATCCGTTACATTTATAATTCTAGAATTTTTGTATACCTACACCTAATTACTACAGTGCAGTATAGCGAATCCATTGTGCTTTTGATTTGATATAAAAGAACAGTCATAGAATCATTATGTACCTCTCATTTACTGCATTTTTATATGCTTTGCGAGATCTCATACTCTCCATCTCACGCAATACAATATATTTTTGGATCGCCGAGTTGTTTTGGTGATGTACTCCTTACACGGTAAATGATAGCAATCGTTAATTTGATATACAGACTGTAGCTTATATTACATGTAAGTCATGTATTGTAAATGTGCTTAAGTGTGAGCTCAGAAGACGTTCTTGAATGGCAATTAAGTCCCAGGTGAACAAACGTAATTGCCCGTGTGAAATTTCTCTTTAATAATGCGTCAGTCTACGGAGGCCAAGTCATAAAGCAGAGTTACAATATTGCGCCCCGCGTTGAACCGCTCGGTAAATTTTTAAAATATTTTCTTCATTTATTTTACATCACCTGTAACTCGATTGTGTATTTTTATTGATGAATAATAAATTTCGAGTATAAATATTCAGCATAATAACGATATTGGAAACATGAGAATATAAAAAATATTTCATTATTTATTAATAGTTGGGTGGCTAATTAAAAAAATTCCTTAGTCCATAAATATCAATAATATTCACAAAATTTTCTACATCAGACTTGGTTTATATTTTTTTTATAATAAAAATAAATAAAAAATCTACCCATTTTTTTTTTGATGAAAATACTTTCATATTTACTATTTTTTTTGTAATAAAGTGATATGTTAAAATTAGAATATTTTTATATTGAAAATTTGGATAATTTAAAAAAAAATCCATTATAAATGACCAGAAAGATCAATGTATTTTTAACGTCATCCAGCCAGTTGTACTTCCGTAGCTAAGTTACAACTAATAACATAAGGTACATCCGTAGCTAAGTTACAAGTAATAACATAAGGTAATTAATTCGGAATAATAAGTCAAGCCTTAACAATAGAGGAGCACACATGAAGTATAACATTTAACAGAGCAAGAAAACAAGAACATCGTATGTCTCGACAGGAGAGTATGGCATTCTGTTATATCTGTTTTCCTCTTTAGATAAATAATGTTGCGGTGAGTTAGTTACATTATTTTAAAAATTACTTAATTAATTTACTATAAACATGTTTATAAAGAAAGATTTCTCATTTTTATCAAAATTGAACAATCGTTAAAAGTTTAATGAAAACATCAAATTTCAACTACATCGGATATTTTTTCCTAAAAATTTTTGAATTATATTTTCGATGTTAATCCCTAGCGCACCATTTTGTTCCACCGCTTCAAGTACCACTCTATTATGAGAAATTTATACGAGAGTTAATACTTTTGTGTATAAAAAATCGAAGTTATTTTTTTGTAGTGTACGAAAAGTTTTTAGCTGGTCGAAATGTTTTGTTAAACGCAATATGACTTTCTTCGATAAAACAGCTATTTCGACAATTTGAATCGAGAAATAAAAATGACAACTAGAAAAAGATATCGTATGGGTATAGAAATTTATGGAGATAAAGTTTGTTTTATAGATCCATTTCACGCAAGTTCCACTTCGTATTACGGGCAAAGATAATGAGATTTGTTGTCAACTTTGGGCATATCCTATCCACAGCTGTCCTTCGGGATCCATAAAGAAGATCTCGCGTAATAAATGTTTATTGTTATTGACTTGTGTTTACTGCGGACGTTAAAACTGTGACCAGCGGCGTAAAAAATACGACGTAATAAATAGGGACGTTTTAATGAAAGCCTCCCATGTTTAATTACTTTTTCTTAAGGGCTCACCAAACTTAAACACCAAAAACACAGACGGCAAAAGAAAAGTTTGTCAGCTAAAGTCAAGTTGGGAAATAATAATAAATAAGATAAGCTTTTGTACGTAACTACAAATTAATCAAGATTAAACTTTTATACCAAGTGAACCAAATTTTATATTTTAGGGTTCGTCACGACCGGCTGGTAAAATATATAGGAATGAAAGCAGATTTTTTATAACTGTATCTATTTATTTATGTAATATATCAAACGTTACGAACGTAAATTACATATAAATAAAAACAGTTATAGTTACGTCGAAATTATCCAAATGTTTTAATTTATATAAAACCGAATCCAGAATTTACTCAGAGACAGTAGTCTGAGTGGATCTTGCGGTTGCGGGATGTTACTAGCAATCCTTTGTGCGTCAAATAGAGTAGTTATCTAAAATTCAACGGTTTAGAAAATTTTGAGATTTTCGAAAAACAACCGCTTTGCCATAAAAAGGTACTACTATCGTCATAAAATATGTCAATCGTATACTGTAATAAACTTCCAGATTTTTGTTTAAGGCTTATTAAAAAAGAAATTTAGTTCCTGACAAAAATTGCTCAACATTCAAAAGAGTACTGTTAAAAAAAATGTTCCGTTGGGGAAGTGAAAATAAAATTTATTTAATGGGTTGAGCAAGCTTGTGCAATCTTTATCCGTATGAAAAATATGTTCTGCAGTAATGATCTCAATCAGTTTACGAATGCAAATGGTCAGATGCTACGTCTTCTCGAAATCAATTATGGAATGGAAGCATGGACGCTTACCGATGAATCTATTAGGCAAATTGAAGCATTCGAGTTGTGGATCTAGAGAACAATATTTAAAATAAGCCGGATAGACAGAGGTACGAATGAAGAGTTATGGTTCGGATGAATAAAGAAAACGAGGTGATAAGAGCAATACAAATCTGAAATATTCAATATCTCGGACTTGTGATGAAACATTCAGAGAAATGCAGAGAAAAATTGCAGGAAGGCCCTGGAAGAAGGAGAAAAACTTGTCTGAAGGAACTGTGATGGGGATTGGCTAGTCTACTGTTAAACTATTCCAGGTCACAGGTCACAATAAATAACAGAATACTGGATACACGATAAATAAAAATAATACATTATTGCCCTTGCCAAGGTACAAATATTTTGTGGACTTTATACTTAAATTATACTGTTTTATACGTCTAATCAATCTCTTAAAAAAAATGTAAACCAAAACTTGTCTGCGGCAAAAAATATGTCGATTGGATCGTAAAATCCCCTCCTACTGGTTTATTCAAGTCGGGAAGATTAAACGCGAAGACTACAATAAAAGTTTCCGTTCTCTTTCTAAGTTCTGGGCTTTCGGATTAATCCTTTCGTGGCATGTGATGGCCAAGAATTTAATTTACAGTTGGTAGAGACTGTGTACTTTAGAAAACAAAGCATTAAATAATGATTTATTTCGTATATTTACATCCGTTATTTATGTCTAATTTATTTTTGTAAGATATTTGCAAAAATAAAAAATGACATTTTGATACACTGATACAGTTTAGGAATAGACGTGTGTTTGATCCCCGAATGGACCTGTTCTGAGTCACAACAATGACAGAGATGATTCTCCGTGATCACTGATCCTTGGATCTGAAGAGACATGTTGCACTTAAATTTATCACACTGTATCATCAGTTTGATCCTTCATTACGGATACTTTCCTTTGTCACAGATAGTCAAAAAAATAAATAACCAAAAATTTGAGATAATAATAGAAACATTTCTCCTCTCAGGTCTTAATTGTGTTATCACATAAAATAATTCTCCTAGGGCGCTAAATGGCGCCCTCTTACAATTCCTTAAATCATTTGAGCGCTATCCGCTGGGTGGTGCTCTAAAAATCAGAAAATATCATTGTTATTTCAGTTAATTTGCTTATTATTATTCTACTAGCTCTAACTCGTCAAAAATGAAGGCACTTTTACATGCCGGTTCCTAAATAATAATATCCGTGAAATAGTAAAAACAATAATCAAAATCATTTTTTATATTCCTTGCCGGCAGTCAACAAAGGTACTATTTTAATCCCTGGCGATTGTGCTAGGCGAAACATAAAATGTTTCGCATCTTAGCTAAACGATCTTTGGCGGTCCACGAAGAGGCGGCGGTAGCAAAATGTGTTAGGTGGCCGGTTCGGGTTTGCTGGCCTGGGATTCAAGCCCCGTCTCCGGCCGTTTAATTTGGTTATTTTAGCCAGAAAATCGAAAGAAATAACGGACGTCACACGATGTCACGAACAGACAGACGGATAGACAACGAAATTATTATGTTTAATTATGGGATATGTTCAGTAAGGCAACAGGTACCTGCTTACAATATTGTTACGAGATGGTAAGAAGAGATTACGTACTGAATCCCTCGTAATATGTCGATGACGATAAGATAAAATCGTCTAGAACTTTCTACTGCCACACTTATATGTCGATGACGATAACATAAGATCGTCTAGAACTTTCTACTACCATACCATACCATACCTGCACTACTCACTACTACACTCTAGAACTTTCTTACCAGCCTCTAGAACTTTCTAGGACACACTACCAGACTCTAGAACTATCTACAGGGGGAGATACCTGGAATAGTCTAGAAGTGACGGGAGCCTTCTCCTAAACGCTAAAGAAAAGTTAAATAATCTTCTCGAGATGGCCAGTATCGCGTATATAAAGCAGCACCGCGCGGCGCAATTGAGTTTTTTTTGTTTTTTATTGACAATTCTACCGATGCAAAGTAAACCTCAGGATGACGGCCGGTGTGACCAGTCTTGGAATTTCGGAGCGACAGATAATAAGCAAAATATTCGAGCGAGTTTTTACTGATAAGTGAGCGATTAAATAAATGCGACTAATGCGTACCTACAACAATGAGATGTAATATTCTAGCAAGTGCAAGATAAATAAAGTGTTCCCAGCGATAATCAAGTGTTCACAGACGAGTGATAAATTGCAAAATATTATGATTTCAAGAAAGGTGTATTAATTCAATTTGTGTTAAGTGACGTTGCCTGTTTAATAATTAATTAATCACAAAATTAATAAATCGCTCATTTATTTCCAGTGTTTTCATTTGTTTCCCAAGGCCACGACCCGTGACATATTTTATTTTTAATGCTTTTTCTAATAAAATAATGAATGAATATAGGATATTATACAAGATTGCATAAGGGAATCTACGTATCAAAGTAAGTCATTTGGAAGAGGCAAATAAGAAGAAAAAGGAAAAGGGATGTATACAATAATGAATTATTATGTAAACAATAATAAATTATTATGTATACAATAACATTGCTATTAGGCCAATATTTTGACAACATATTAACAAACATATAAAGGAAAAAATATATCATATAAAAATATATCACGAAAAAATATAACGTATTTAAAATCTTTCTGCCAAATTTTTAAAGCAGTTATATAAAAAAATAAACATCGTACCCCTTAACGTGAGTGCCCCTTGGTGTAATGTCATTAAAATTGGTTTTCGTAAACTGAGGGATATAAAAAGCCCTTTAATTACCACGTCATAATAGAAAGGATGGCCGAAATTCTCATCATTAATCGCTAGAATTATTTCTAAAGGTAGGTTCACAACATACACACTTTTATAATAATTTTTTCTTTCGATATAGATATAAAATGAAAATCAACTGCATTATGCTATGAAAGTCAACAGACCCTATAATAAGATGGTAAAATGCGGGAGATGACTGGTAGATTATTAGGCCTTTTGACTTGCTAATACTTGCTAAGTGATGTCGAGGAATACGATGAAAATTCTGGCATATTTAAGCGCAGAGACAAATTAAACGCTTGAAATTAATTAAAGTTATATTTAACAAAAAAAAATAATGAACTGAACTAGAGCACTGTTACACATTATATACTTTTTTGTAAACGTATATTTTGGAAAAAATAGAAATCAAATATTTATGCTACATATTATTTTATAGTATATCAAAATATAAATACTATGATAAGAATTGTGATAGAAATATTACGAAATATATGTTGTATTCCAATTTTTTTTCGAAATAATTGGTTACGGAAAAGTCATGCTGCGATGTTCCCACTGCACGCCCCTGCTGTATACAAGTCCTTCCAGAATATCGTACGTCTGTAATCGCACTTCACTATCGAACGTTCGGTAGGTACCTTCGAGGGTTTATTTAGCTGACCGCTTATAAATCGCACCATAACAACTCCTGTCAAAACAACATTTTTTATTTAATTGTTTTGTTTAATTGATGTGAGCATTTTTTTACAGGAAAAATAAGAAATAATTCAGTTTTGCTGTACTTTTTTTCGAGATTTCAATAAACAATCTTAAATTTGTTTTAATATAAGTAAGGAAACAAAAAATTCTTATTTGTTACTTAACAATGATAAATAGTTATTACAAAAAAATAAAAATAAATCCTTTGTAGTTTTTTTAGGAGACTAAACATTACTTTTTTAATACTATTATTCAATTGAATAGTATTCGAGCTTCATGGGAAAAAATTGATAAATATTTTGTGAAATGGTAAATTCGCGAGAAATACTAACAGATCCGTTGTTGGTTTTAGACCAAGTTATGGATTTACCCGTTTATTCTAACGGTTCCTATCTGTCCTATCATCCTCAATCATACAGCTTCTGTTTGTTCTTCGCTATTATTATGTTATCCTTTGTCATTCAGTTATTTCACAATCATCTTTTTGTGCAATGTCTTACACTATATGACCGTTTTGAATCAATTTTAAACCTTAAAACTAAGTAACTACCACAAAATATAACAAAAACAAAATTCATCATTAAACAAGAAAGTTACCAAGCGGCTCTTTTTTAGACAATGCGACTAACAAGTAATTCGAATATCGAAATTGATTGCGCTTACCAGCGTGACGCAACTGCCCCTTGAGACGTCCTCTCGGTTGACACGGAGAACCAGTGCAATACACTTAGTTCAAAACACAATACTTCGAAAGAGGTCGCAACAAATATTCAACAAATATTGGTCGAAATGACTAACAGTAGTCTTACAGGGTTAAATGTAAAGTAGCTTGTTGGCCTTGTGGTTAGGACTCTCGCCTCGTGATCCAAATGTCGCGGGTTCGGACTTCACTCCAGACCAGCAAGATAGCCCTTTTTTCATAGCACAAGCGTTTAGCTTAGTTTGAAAATAGTAGGAATATTGATGTGACACGTAATCCGTGTTCGCATCTTTATTAAAAAGAAAAATGTGGAATCACTTATACTAAGAACACGTATACATATAGAAACAATATTAAGCAATTAACATTTTTTTACTGCTGCATTACATTTCCTCTCCCCACAATTGTGTCTATTTTTATTCGCCATCACTTATTTCCGCACGACCTTTTAATAATTTCATCAATCCAATCGGCCTGCCCATCGGTCTCCTGATATACAAATGTTTATTTGTTCTAATCTATTTTCTTATTCGCACCCTTCTTTACCTGTTTCTTGAAAAAATATACTTTTTTGCCGTCGTGCTCTGAGTTTTTGGACCTCACTGATGTTAAAAGTCTATAATTCGTAACGGTACAAGAGTACTGGAAGTATGAACTGGTTAAACATTTTCCTGAATATATTTTACACATATTGAATATGCTTTCTATATGTTTTTTGTCATTGTGATGTTTGGTTTCCCCTGAAACTTTGTAAATTTTATTTCCTTGGTCGTAGACTACCTAATATTTTTTATGAGAATAGATATCATAAAATTTTACTCATTTGTTACCTGACAACTAAAACATTTATAAAAGTCTCTACTACATCTCTCCATAATAAATATATTGTCACGAAACTGTAGAAATAGAAGAAATTACACGTAATTGTAACCTGGTACTCTGGTTGTTTCACCATAAATTGGAAATTACTAGATAGGTCCATAATAAACATTGGAAGTGCTGACTAGATTTTCGAAACGTCTGGAAACTCAAAACTGTATATAAGCGGGACGAAGCTCTCAAGTCATAACAGTTGTAGTTTTTAAATAGTTAAGTTTGTGTAATGGTCGCTGGGGTAGGGGGCGGGGTTAGATTGGATAGGACTATTCATTTTAACCTCACCTCCAACCCCCTCCTACCTATTTACATCCAATCCCCACAAATACTGTGTGTAATGGTTTTTTATTTATTTGAAAATATGTTATTGATAATGAGAGCTATCTCGAAAACATTCAACATTTAAATAAAATATAGGTAGATATAGTGGAAAAAACAGTTGTTTTTCAATTCTAATCATATTTAAGAAATTAAATAGTTTTTCAAATATAGAGAAGTGTTCGGTTCCAAAGGTAGCTAAAGGATCACAAAAATAACTGGATACGATATATTGTATACCTACCCGGCAATGTGTGCATTATCGCTATCCACGCGAGAATGAGAAAAAGCTATATGAATCTGTAGTCTGAGGCTTGGATCGATATTTTTCGATATTCTCATCGAAAGATATCGATCATGTCGGAAGCCGCAGACAGCACAGCCCTATACCTTTTTTGGGAGAATATTCTGGAAGCATGCGCAAATGTCTATAAATAGAGGGAGAGACGCGATTTCTAACACTCTCCTCGTAGACCCCGTTCATCCAGTGTTTTATAACTAGTCTTAAGTTTTATTAAAAAGTATTGTTAAAAATCGGTGTATTCAAAAATTAAATAAATCTTGTAAGTATATTCCAAATTCTTCTTTTTATTCTCTGCTTCCCGAAATATATGTATATTCCAATATTTAGATACCCCAGTATTTAAATATTGTGGTGACCCCTTAAATAAAAATAAAGCCATAAAAAACAAAAAATACCAGAGAACAAATATCCCCTCTCGCGCCCCTACCACAAATCCTTCACGCTAGACAGCAATGCAATAACGCAGTTAATATTAGTTAACGCATGGCATTGACGTGTATTACGTAGAACATCCTTGAAATGCCATGAAAATCTACCAAAAAAATATTCTCTATCTTGAGCTGTACATATATTCTCGATCTCACTTTACAACTAACCGTCTAAGCAGATATAGGAATTTCGCAAGACAATATCCCCAAAAATATTGATGAAAACGATATACTTATTCATTCTTTCGGTACCATCGCACAGATCATAACCAAATTATGCAAAAACTTTCTGAACTAGTTTGAAAAAATCAGAGACTGTTTCGTTTTACGCAAATCAGCTTTCGATATAAACAATGTAAGCTGAAAAGCACAATAATTGACATAATGGCAATGTCCGTCTAGGGGATGAAATTCAGGATACAACTCAGACCGGATGCTCCGAAGGAATTTTAGATATGGTAAGCCTTCTTACATAGGAGCAAGGACTTACTTCCTGTCTGTTGTTCTGTATATCGATCGCATAAAGCTCTCTTGCTAAATACCCCGTAGATACGGTCAACCAGGCGATGATTGACGCAGTCTTATGCTAAAG